>JANSMH010000318.1:0-27388 GCA_029299595.1 Grosmannia serpens
GAGGCCGAGGCAGATGGTGGATGGATGCAATAACAGGAACGGCTGCTCATTTCATTGTTTCGCGCGCGGCGGTTCCTTTTTCGCGTCGGCCCCTCCCCCCCCCCCCCCCCCCCCCCTTCCCCCTCTGCTCTCACCTCGTTCAGCTTTTCCACCGTGGGCCAAGTCCAGCGACTTGTCTCATGTCTGCTCTCCTCTGCTGCCTCTGCCCTCGCCACGGCTGGCCCTGGCCGATGGGGGCCGTTCCGACGTTGTCACTTTGTGTAGCAAAACAGTCCTGCCGCATGACTAGCGAAACAGCACGACAGCTCGGGCAGCTGAGCAAGTGACAGCCTGCTCTGCCAGCCGCCTTCCGCGCAACCGTCTTCGCTCCGCGCGGCCTCGACGGCCTTCTCTCGTCTTCTCTCGTCTTCTGGCTCGTTCTGACCGTACAGCCCCTTCCTGCCCCCATTCCGACGTCAGGGGTGTTCCCTACCTTGTCACCGTGCCCTTTGTGGGAGAATGGAGTCACCGTGTCGGGCGTCCATTTCTGCTGGGGAAAAAAAAAAAAAGACTTATAAAGAGACCCGGTCTGCTCTGCTGTGTTCTTTCGCTACACCCAAAACAATAATTATAATAGAAAGCCTCCTCCCCTCTCCGTGTCTCTTGTTTCTTCTGCAGTACGATCATCTTGCAGCACAGCCCGTTTGTCGCCGGACCCCTGCCTCACAAGGTCTGCAAGGCAACAAAGAAACATATAGCAACCAGCCTTGACAATACCACGTTCCCAAGTCGAGACAAAGGCGAAAGCAGGTCTCGTGCTGGAAGCAGCAGTCTCCTTTGAAATTTATATTATTAGCACCAGGCGTTCATTGTGAGTTTCCGGCCAGCCCTCGAGCAGCCGATCCTTCACTGTTCAGGCTTCACTCTATTTGCAAATTTCTTTATCTCGTCACCGGTCCCCTCAGGCAGCACATACCCAAAAACCACTTCACTTCTCTTCTGAACAGCAGCTGATCCCAGCCGTCTATAAAAGGCCCATCGCACAACACAACGCCCGAAAGAGATCCTCGCAACACGCCAGGCCAAGTTCGCCGTCTACTCCTACGCAACCCTCCCAACATATAGCAACACAACCTGCCTTCTCTGCAGTCACAGTCTCGGAGAAACAACATATCGCCGTCTGCCCGCCCATGTGCTCCTGGGGCATGTCGACCCTCCTGTGGCCCGGCCGATCGGGCGCCCTTGGCCGCGACTACATCTCGTACGGCGTCCGCACCAGCTCGTCCAGCCGCCGCCACGGCTACAACCGGCCAGCCCCGCTGGTCTATTCCGTCGGAGCCTGTGCCGGGGCCGGCTCCGGCTCCGGCGCCTACTATGGCTCCCGGTACCACCCGTCCTCTTCGCGCGCCGACGCATGGACGCCGCCGCCTCGCGTGGCCTCGTTCTTGCCGCGCCAGCGAGGCCAAGGCCACGGCGCGCGCAGCCATCACGGCCACACGTCCGGCTGCCGAGCCGCTGCCGACGCCTTCCGCAACAGCAGCGGCGGTGCCGGCTTCGATCCTGCGCCGTCGCGCCGGCCGTCCGGCCAGAAGCGCGTCCACTTTGCCGACAGCGTCGAGTGCGTCTATCCGGGCGGCCACGGCGACCAGGCCGGCAGCCGTCGCCATCGTCGCCGCGGCGAGGACGAAGACAATTACGACTACGGACGGTCCGGCAGCCGTGGAGACGACCACGACCACAACCGCCACGACCAGGCCGGTCACGACGACACCTACTATGACGCCTATGAGTGGTCCCCGCGCGCTGCGATCCAGCGGCGGAACAGCACTCGGCTCGACGAGGCCGGCATGGAGGACACGCGGCGTCGGGCGAGCAGGCTCGGCCGCAGAGGCGACTTGCGCAGCGTCAAGGTGGAGGTGGTGTACTCGTGAGAGAGGCACATGGGACGGCGGATTGCGCAGATGACCCAGAGTTTTTCCGTTTATTTCCCTCTTCTTCTTTTCTTCTTTTCTTCTTTTCTTCTTTTCTTTTGTTTCTTCTCTTCGTTCTTCCTTCTCTCCTTTCCTTCTCTTTCTCTCTTTCTCTCTTCTCTCTTCTCTCTTTCTCTCTTTCTCTCTTTCTCTCTTCCTCTTCCTTCTATTCTTCCCCTTCTTCCCCCCCTTTTTGATCCAAATTGGGCCATGGCCCTAGCCTTGAGTTTTTCTTTTTGCGTTGGAAGCTGCATACATCGGCGTGACATCGGGCAGCCATTATTAGAGACAGTCCAGGATAGAACAGAGCGCAGTTTCCATTAGCGCGAACAATCCACCGAGATAGTTCAAAATGAAGCTTTGTCTTCCAAATCAGAGAGCCATGTGACACTTTGAAACCGACTTAGATGGCTGTCCCAAATAGGAAATCTGTCAAACTGCCTGACGGCCTGACCGTTTGACTCGTGCTGCTTGTCAGCTGGCAAACAAATGTCTGATGGGCTCCGACAAGTCGCCCAGTGGACACCATCCCTGCACTACGGCAGCCGGAACGAAGCACCGTCGCACGGTAGTCTCCTCTGCAGATAAGAACTAGAGGCACATGGTGCATCGTGACAGAGTAGAAAATAGAAATATATATATTAGTGAGACGATGCAGTGCGGCAGCGCGGCCCACAAATGGAGCGGGTTCTCGTTCCTAGCTCACGGAACGGAGTCCACGGTACGGTAGGGCATGTGGGATAGTATTGGTCGAGCTCGATCGATGGCCTGCAGCAGAGCGAGAAAAAAAATAGATGATAAAGAGATGATAGTAAAAGTTTCGGATACATGCGAGAGAACCCTGTCGGCAAGCTGAGCGTTCCTGATTGGGAAAGTACAAGCCTGCTATTGGCCGATAGGGAGACACCTGCCCTATCCGGCCGCAAAACGGTGTCGTGATTTAGCGTCCGCTAAGCAATTTGTCCGCTTTCTGGCGCCATCTCTGCCGAAAGGCCGTAAGAAATATTCAGACAACCAC
Organism: Grosmannia serpens; assembly: GCA_029299595.1. Classification (NCBI taxonomy): domain Eukaryota; kingdom Fungi; phylum Ascomycota; class Sordariomycetes; order Ophiostomatales; family Ophiostomataceae; genus Grosmannia; species Grosmannia serpens. Next base: position 2,968 of record JANSMH010000318.1, read on the forward strand.
CCAGAAAACCCAGAAAACCCAGACAACCCAGACAACCCAGACCAACAGAACGCTACACGAACCAACATGCCGCTCCAAAAGTCTGTTCTCTCGCCGTCGGCGCTCGCGCAGCAGCTAGTCAAGGACGCCAAGGCCGGCGCGGCGCCAACGTACCTCGTCGTGTATGCCGGCCTCATCAACGGCCGCAGCTGGTGCGGCGATTGCCGGGCTGCCGAGCCCCTGCTGGAGAAGAAGTTTGCGCAGCAGGACGCCCAGGTGGTCTACGCGGGCGACCCACAGAAGTGAGCCAGAGCCAGAGCCAGAGCCAGAGCCAGAGCCAGAGCCAGAGCCAGAGCCTGTCTCGCCGACCCCCGTCTGACTGGCGCCTCTGACATTGTACAGATGGAGAAGGGCGGACAACCCGTTTCGCCAGGGCCCGTTTGCCGTGACCAACCTGCCGACGCTGCTCAAGGTGACGAGCGACGGGGTACGTTGCCCGCCGACGAGCGCGCGTCGTCCACGAATGCCAAGTTTGCTGACGCGTCACAGAAATGGCATAAGCTCGTAGAGGCTGACGTCTACGACCAAGCCAAGCTGGACGCCTTTGTCGACGCAAACTGAGCGAGGATCCCAACCGGACAGGACAGGACAGGATAGGACAGGATAGGGGGACGCCTGGGTGGTGGGTCAAACGAGAGGGGCAGCAGAGGGGACGCGGATCTTTCCTGGTGTTGGGCCTCTATTGGTCTGGGACGGGGCTCCTCTGTTTGCGCCACGGTCCAAAATAAGAACGGGGGGAAAAGAGAGTGAGAGAGAGAGAGAGAGAGAGAGAGAGAGCAAGCATAGCCCGGCCCCCAAATTGCATCCCATCTCACCATGCGTCGCAGAATGCTGGTCGGAAGGCGCCGTCTCGTCTCCCTGGACCGGGCACCTGGCCTGTTCCGTCGAGCCCCTGCCGGCCCCATACGAGCGACGTGGCCTCGTGAGCGGCGTCGTCGTGAGCCATTTACTCGTCCTCTGTCCGAACCGGAGAGGGCTGGCAGGTCCTTAGAGGACCGGATCGCGTCCCGTGCCGCTGGCTGGCCCCAATACAATCTGCAACCTAGGTGTCGCTGCATGCTGCCTTGCGCGCTTCCCCACGCCTGTGCTGGCCCGCCCGCCCGATAGGGGACCACGATCGCTACAGTGTAGCCGCCTGCTGTCAGGGCCAGTCTCTAGACGAGCTTTCTGCCGTAGCCCGGCCGGTGCTCTGGCTGGGAAAACGCGCCCGTCTGGGCGATTGTGCTTTTCTGCTCATCCGACGACGGGCATCACCTGACGTCTACAAGTGGCGGTGAGGGGGCGCCTCGGCGGTGCGCCTCTGCTGACATACTGTGTAGATGCTGCTACCAGGGCAGGACCTCTTTCGATTTACACGTGTCGGTCGGCAGCACACACAAGATAAGATATCCTACCAGGAGCAGCCGTCATGATGTTTGGCTCTCCATCCTGTGCCCTTACCCTGAGGTGGTGTGGGGCTTTGGGTGGGGCCGGCCGTTTTTGACCGCTAGACGGAGGCGAAACGTTGGAGGGGTAAATCGAACAACGAGAAAGACGAAAACGCTCCGTAATGGCCTGGCTTTGCGCCCTGCAAGTACCGACCATCAGCCCTGCAGGCCACCCACTTAACTACGATGACGGACTCCTGTTGGCGGGACGGACGGACGAGCCCTCGCACCAGACCCAGAACGGAAATAGCAACCTGGCGATCTGGCGAAGAATTACGGACAGAAGTCGGCCACAAACTGGGAAGGTACACCCCGCGCACAATTGGAGGGAGGGGGCGAACAGAAGGAAGCAGCAGAGCGAAAAGGCAAGAAGGAGCACAAGAGAGGCGGAAAGCCGTTTGCCTGTCAAACAAAGGTCTCCTCCCTTCATGCGACGAGCGTCCAGGACGGGCAGCTGTGACTCACTTGATTTGAGCCGGCCAGGAAGGAGAGCCCCGGCGAAAAGGCGCACATGGCGACTCCATTGGCTGCACGCCCGGCGCCTTTTTCCCCTTTCTCTCCTTCTCTCTTTTCCCTCTCTCGCATTTTCCCGATCCACCCCCCCCCTTCTCCCCTTTTTTTTTTCTTCTTCCCTGCTCTGCCACCTGCTCTCACGGGACAACTCAACACATTCCAAACCCCTGGCGACATTCCCTCTCGTCTCCGCCCCTCTCTGACTGCAACGCCAGGCCTCCTGCACGGTGATTCGCCAGGCCCGTCGGCTTCAAGGCAAACCACCACACCCTCTGGGCCTATGGACAGACAAACGGTCGCCTATTGTCCTCGGAAGCAGCACTGCCACACATCAGCACAATCGAGGTGTGCCTGGCGGTCAACAATTGCTTCTCGGCATGAATGTCAGACCGGACAGGAAGCTGCCAGCAGAAGCCAACCAGACGACGGGAATAGGCGACTCTAGGCAGTGACAAGCACAATCGCGCTCTCCCGGCTTCCCCCATCCATATCCCACTTCCCCTGTCATAGCATCGCCCGCCTGCATGCTTTGTCCTCTGCGCATATAACCACTCGCCCACTTCACCGTTACCCGGTCCCTTCCCTCCTTCTTTCTCCGACCCTTCTCCTCATCGAACGACCGTCGCCCAGAACACACCCTTCTTCTACAGTAGGACCCCGTTGTCCTCGACGTTTCAGTACACCCCCCCCCCCCCCTCCCCTCTTCGTGCTCATTCGCTTCTGCAACCTCGACAGGCTCGAAAAAAAAAATATAATACGACCCCGTCCGCCCTCTTTCTTCGTCCCCTCTTTCCCCCCCCCCCTCTTCCGTTTTCCCAAATTATTTTCTTCCTTAGGCTCAGCACCCTGTCTTACACGTTGGAGCCCAACCGGCCTCCTGTCTCCACGCAGCCTTGCCGCGGTCGAGAGCCCAACTGGCACCCGACCCATTTCTACCCAAAAAGCCCACATTTTCTCCCTCTCCCTCTCGCCAGCATTCTTCTGTGCTCGCTCCCAATTTGCGAACCTGCGAACACCCCGCTGCATTGAAGCAACCCCTTATAACTCTCGGGCACCGCTGCAGCACCGACAACCAGTCCAAACTTCTCCCCTCCCTCCTCTTTTCATCCACTATCCAGTCAAATTCACGACATACTGCATAAAGCACTATACCTTTTCGATTCTTCTACCTGCTCGCTGGAGTTATCCGCTTCGTCCGCTTCGTCAGACCACGACTCGACAGTCCAGTTCCTGATTCCCCACGCGCACTCTGCAGCACACTACAGCGCATCGCATACGGGAGAGGGAACGCCCGCAAAGGGTCATCCCAAAGAGGAAAAACTCCTAGGCGCAAGAGGCTCGAAGCGACTCGCACGACGCAGCACTTAAGGCCGCCAGTCCCGCTCCGGCCGTGCAGCATGTCCGACCAGAGGAGAGTCAACTTTCGGGAGTCGTCGCTGTCCAGCGGCGCCTCGTCTCGCTTTGCCAGCGACTCGGGCGCCGGCTCGGTGAGCGACTACCCCGGCAGCAGTGCCGCCGGCGTCGGCAGCAACGTGAGCAGCCGCTATTCCAACTCGGACCGGACAGCCTTTGCCGGAGGACATGACCATGCGAGCCACATCCAGTGGAACGACTTTGCCACGCTGGAGAAGGCCTTTGACGGCGCCATCACCTCCAAGGACCAGTGGAAGCTCCGTGCCCAGAACCTGGAGGCGGACGTCCGCCAGCTGGAGAAGGAGCTGAAGGACTCGGAGGCCAAGCGGCACGAGACTGTCAGCCGGCTCAAGCAGCAGGCCGACGACGCCCGGGAGCAGTCCGAGGACAAGATGAAGAAACTGGAAGAGGAGAACCGGAAGCTGTCGCGGGAGAGCCGGGAGAACAAGGCCTCTGCCGAGAGGGCCGCCGGGAAGATTGACGAGCTCGAGGATGAAGTGGTCACCCTGCGCCAGAAGCTGGCCGAGGCCAACGCGCGCTGCAACGAGCTGCAGTGCAATCTGGCGCCTCCCTTTTCCGGCGCGGCGAGCCCGGGCAACGCCGGGGCCATGGAGATGAATGGAAGCCGGATCTCGGACAAGAAGGCCTCGTCCGGATCCTCTGCGGCCGCAGGCGGCGGCGGCTCGGGATCGCGGGAAGGCAAACGGGCCTCGTCTACCAAGGGGACCGGTAGCGGCAGCGGCAGCGGCAGCAGCAACGGCAACGGCAACGGCAACGGCAACGGCAACAGCACCAGCAACAGCAACAGCACCACCAAGATCTCCCGGACGAGCAGCAAGCACGACGGCGGTAAGGACAATGCCAAGGAGCAGAAGAAACGCCTGTCGCAGCGCTTTGACCATAAGGACGATGGTGGTGGCGGCGGCGGCTCCAAGAGCGGCGACAGCAACAGCAACGCGTCGTCGTCGTCGTCGGCGTCGTCGTCCTCGCACAGGCAGCACGGCGGCAGCAACAGCAGCCCCGTTGCCGTGGCCGCTCACGCCAGCGCCAACGGCGCCAGCCACCACGGCAACCGGCAGGGCAGCAACGGCAGCAACGGCAGCGGCGGGAGCATCGAGGGCGGCGGCCAGCGCCAGCCGCGTCAGCGCCGACAGAGCTTCGTGGAGCCCTTTGGGCCCGGCGGCCACTCGCGTGCCGGCGTGTCGATGCCGGCAGCAGGTGGCGCGCTCCTCAAGGGGGCTCCCCCGCGGGCCGGTCCTGCCGTGATGCCGGGCCCCGGGGCGATCACTGGGCATTTCCAGCCGTTCTCGACGTCGCAGCCGTACTTCAACCCTCCGCAGAGCACGCTGGTCTCTCCCCGCGGCGACGTCAAGCTGATCGAGGGAATCCGGCCTTCGGTGATGATCTACGACGAAGCCACGGGCGATTATCCCTACCCCAACGATGGCACCTACTATCCGCCGCGCCCGCGTCACCCACGGTAGATCTCAGCACGCTCGACACCACGGCACCACGACACGATAACACCATCTCTTTTTTTCGATACCTTTTTCCTTGTTTTTTTCTTCGTTTCTCAACATTACAAACACCATCTGCGGAAGGATACGGACGGACGGAAACGCAGGAACAGTACACGAACTTCACAGAGTGCCGCGAGGCACGCCGTCGGCTGCTCGGCTTGATTGGTAGTCGGGCAGCCGGCTGCACGCGACATGCTTGTCGAGGCAGGTTTCATTACCCATGTTCCTTTTTATGTACCATTTGTGTCCTTATTTGTGTCCTTTATTTTGTCCTTTTGTGTCCTTTATTGTGTCCTTTTGTGTCTTTTCTTTACGACGACGAGACTAGGGTTGGAGAAGCATATAGAGATGGGGTCAGGGCGTTTTGTTATGAAGCTTCTGCATAGGAGGCTTTTATGTCGGCAATTCCTGGACAGTCGAAGATGGAGCTGGGAGAGACTCTTGGCTATTCGCCTCCCGCCCGTCGTGGACTTTCCGGGGGTTGTATACCGAAATGTACGTTACAGGGAGGAAGGGCAAAAAGAGAGGGTTGGATTTTGGGATTCATGTATCTTGTACGAATGTCATGTATGACGGCAAGGAAGGGGAAAAGTCGTTAGAGAGTGGGATTGCAAGATACCAAGTGGCGCCGGGCAGATCACTCCAGGTTTACAGCATACCATAGTTAGATAGAAGGCAACTTCAACGTTTGCGCATACATGCTTCCGGTGTATTTGTCCTTTCTGTTTTTCCGTCTCAACCTGGGACAAGGGGGCTCTGGAAAGCAAAAGCATGCAGCCTTGCCAGGCAGCTGCCGTGTTTCCTGTTGTGGCAAGTCGCATCACATGGGCAGCAGCAGCGGCAGCAGCAGCGAGCCTGCCAGGCAGCCAAGCCCGCCGCTCGTATCGTGCAGCGCTCCGTATGCGAATGGGGCTTATCTTGGGGGGGTGTGCCGTCTCCACCGTTTCTGCCGTCTTGTGACCGGGCCATGCATGGGCTTGCATGGATGGCCTCACGGGACGGGATGTGCTCCTTTTTGCCACGGATGCGTTGTACGAGGGAGAGAGGGAGAAGGAAGATGGAGGGAGAAGAGAGAGAGGGAAGCTGTATTGGGAAAGCGAGCCTTTTACTCTATCTGGATCCAACAGGCCCGCTGATGCGCTTCTCGTCCATCCGGCCACAAGGCTGTGCCACAGCGAGGGCGCACTCTTCGTCCACGGGCTGCTCGCAAGGAAGAGGAACAGGAGAGCAAGCGAGGACACGACGATACGGCGCGGCCGTCTCTTCGCTGTGCCGCATGGGCTGTTTCCTCGACGAACCCCGACTCCTGCCGGCGGCCACCACACGCTGAGCGGCGAGCACCACCAGCCGCAGAGCACAGCCGGCCGTCTGCCCGCTGTTGCAACCTGCTCAGCACACGCCCCCCCCTCCTTCTTCCTTCGTCCTTCTTCCCCTCCTCTTCCCCCCCCCCACGCGTCATGTGCACACAACGCCCCCCCCTCCCCTCGTACCCTCGGCTGTCGACGCACAATGACGCTGACTCCTTCGTCTGGCGGTCAGACGGACGACGGCCGGCAGGATGACGTCGCGTGTCTGCCCTGCTGCACAGTGCGCCCAGGACCCCAAAAGAGACTGGCGTCTTCATCCGCTCGTCTTGGCCACGGTCGACGCCGGTGCCGCCGTCGGGCCTCCCTCTGCAGAGGCTGCCCCCCCCCCCCCTCGTCGGCCACCGCCCTCCTTGCTGCCGCCCTCCTTCGCGCCGTCGCCGTCGCCGTCGCCGCCGCCGCCGCCGCCGCCGCCGCCTCGTCGCCGTCCTCCCCGTCGTCGGGCCGGCCGCTTTCCGTCGGCTGCAGCCACCGACGGGGCCTTTTCTGCCTTTTCTCCCGCGACGCTGCCGGTCGGCTTGCCCGTCGCGCTGCTCGTAGATGCTGCTGCTGCTTCTGCTGCTGCTGTAGTCGCCGTCGTCGCGGCTGAGCTGCTGGCCGTCGCCGTCGCCGTCGCCGCAGAAACAGCCGCCGCTGCCGCCTTCTTCGGCTCGCGGTCCTTGCGCTCCAGCACCTGCACGGCCGCCTGGGCCACGGCGATCGGGCTGGCGTCCATGGCGCGCACCAGGCTGCCGTGGTCGGCAAAGTCGACAAACGCAAAGCCCTTGCGCCGGTCGATCTCCGCGTGCGTCACCGCGCCAAACGCCTGCATCGCCTCCTTGAGCAGCGCCTCCGTCACGCCCTGCGACGGGTTGGCGTGCTTGACAAACGCCCGCGTCGCCCCGGGCGTCGTCGTCGTTGTCGTCGTCGTTGTCGTCATCGTTGTCGCCGCCGCTGCTGCCGTCGCCGTCGTCGCGCTGCCACCACCGCCGCCGCCGCTACCTCCACCGCTTCCTCCTCCTCCTCGCTTCCCTCCGGCTGTGCCGCTGGACTTTGTCTTCTCGCCGGCCTTGGGACCGGGAACCGTCGGGACTGCACCGCTGGTCGCCGTCGCCGCCGTTGCCGCTCCCGACGCCGTGTCGTCCCTCTTCTTCAGCAGGATCTTGGCTGGCGTGCTCGTCCCGGCCTCTCCCTTGTCTGCCACCGCAGCCTTGCCCCTACCCGAGTCGCCGCCCTGGCCCTTTTTCCCGCGGGATCCACGCGTCGACGAGCCACCGCCGCCACCGCCGCCACCGCCACTACTCTCGCCTGTGCCCCGTGTCGTGCCCTTGGGGCTGGTGCCGGTCGATGCCGGTGCCGTCGCCGTGGGAGCCGTAGTCGTCTTGGCAGCCGACGAGTCTGGTGCTGCAACGGCTGTGTTGCTGCTGCTGCCGCCGCCGCCGCTGCCGCCGCCGTTGCTGGCGCCGCCGTCCTTTTCTCGCGTCTTGCCGTTGGCCTTGGACTGTTCTCCGTCCGTCGTCTGCGAGGCCTGCGCCGCGGCTGCCCGCGCCTTTCTGTGCGCCAGCCCGGGGCTGAGGCCCAGATCGCGCTGCAGGATGCGCGCCGCCGCCAGGATGCCGGCGCGCCGGCTCTTGGGCATCTCCTCCTTGGACGCGCCCGAGGCCGACGCTGCCGTGCCTCCTCCCGCCGCTGCAGCTGCTGCCGCCGTGGCCGCCGTCGCGGCTGCCAGGTTGTTGGCCGCCTCGGCAGCCTCGGCAATGGCCCTTTTGGTGAGGATCTTAACCGAGCCCTTGGACCTGCCGCTGCCGGCCCGCTCCTTGTCCCTGTCGCCCCTGTCGCCCCGGTCGCCCCGGTCGCCCTTGTCGCCCTTGTCGCCCTTGGACCTCTTCTTGGCGTTGGTCGTGTCGTCCAGCGCGGCCGGCCCGCGGCCCTTGTCCCGTCCCTGCTTGCCGGCCTTGCCGTTGGCCGCCTCCTTGCTCTTGTTTGCCTTTTTCTCCCGCAGAAAGTCGATCAGCGGCGTCGACAGCACCTTGGTCCGCGTCTTGGCCGCGTCGTCGTCGCCGCCCGACCCGCCCGTCGCCGCCCCGTTGGTCGCGGCCCCGGACCCGGACCCGGACCCGGCCAGGTCGCCGTCGGCGCCGTTGGCTGCCGCCGCGCTGTCCTTGGCGCTGCCCGGGTTGGCCAGCGCCTCCAGAAAGGCCATGAACTCGGCGTCCTGGTCGATGGTGCCCTGGCGGCTGTCCGTCCTACGCTTGCCGCTCGGCACCTTCTTGTACAGCGAGAACTCGGCCACCGGCGGCCCCACCAGGACCGGGCTCGACCAGCTGTCCTTGGCGTCGACCCAGGAGGCGCTGCGCACCGCGTCCGACAGCACGCCCAGGTCTTCGTTGTGCAGCACGTGCAGGGTGGCGAATGCTGGCCGGGAAGGCTTCGACGGACTGCAACGAGACACGGGTTAGCCCGGCTGTTTTGCACAACGATGCACATCCATCGTCGTTCGTCTTGCACCTACTCTTTGGAGATCTTGCCGGCGTGAAAGGACAGCCAGCCGACCCGGCCGCGGCCCTGCCTCCAGTCGTCGCCCAGGATGGAGAGAAACTCGTCCTCCGTCAGCCCGGGCGGGAGCCGACGGATGACGACCTTGTCGCCCTCCACGGCCGATTTCGTCTTGGCCGGCTTGGCGGCATCCGCGACTGCCGCTTTCGGGCCCGTCGCCGCCGTGGCGCCGGCAGGCACCGGAAGCACGCCATTGGCCTTGCGGGAGAGGAGCGTCTGCGGAGCGGCCATGGCGTTTTTGTGCTTTGTCGCTGACCGACGGAAGAAAGTCGTATCTATTTTCGCCTCGCACTAGCAGAATGTGGTGTTTGAGCTGCGGGCGAAAGTGGCGACATTTATAATTGCGTCCTGTGCTAGGCACCGAGCAGTGCGATCGGTCCCAGCCGCGGTGCAAAGCTGTGTTGGGAGGAAAATGGTAGAAGAGAACTTGGACTGGCCGCCGAGCTGAAGCTTTGACAAAAGAGCACTTGGTGGCGGCCGTATTAGTTGAACATGCAGCGAAAGAAAGTCATTAATAATAGTGGTGGGGCAAATATCTCGCGGATGGGCCGGCCGGATTATCAATTCGCCGGCCTGTTAACACCAGATGCATCGAGTTCGAGCTACGCGGAAGCCGAACGCCGCCTCATTCTCGAAGCGGCCGGAAAACTCTCACCTGGCACCGTGGCTCTCTGGTCCCGGTCTACCCGTACGGCCGTTCTTTTTGTCAATTTTCCAGCTGCCTTTTTTCCAATCCGCGAAGAGCCGCCGGGCGTTGTCGAGCTGCAGCGCATCTCCATTTTCTTCCCCCCCCCCCACCAACAGCGCCCGAATACGACGCACACAGACACACACAGACACACACAGACACACAGACACACACAGACGGACACAAACACGCCCAGAGCCATGCCGGCCATGTACGACGTGCCCAAGCCCGGGCCGGCCAAGCTGCGGCCGGGCGCCGGGCTGGACGAGTGGCTCGCCGAGGCGAAGCAGTGCCACTATCTGCCGGAGTCGGTCATGAAGCAGCTGTGCGAGATGGTCAAGGAGGTGCTGATGGAGGGTAAGACTCCTCCCGGCGGTGGGACGGAGGGACGGACGCATTGTTGACTTGGTGGCAGAATCCAACATCCAGCCGGTGTCGACGCCGGTGACGATCTGCGGCGACATCCACGGCCAGTTCTACGACCTCTTGGAGCTGTTTCGCGTGGCCGGCGGGATGCCCGGCGAGACGGACGTGCAGGCGCCCAAGACGATGACGTCGGTCATCACGTCCGACGACATTGAGCCGCCCACAGAGATCCACAATCCGCGGCTGCGGAGGAAGCTGAAAGACGGAGGCGTGACGGCCGCAGGAGCAGCAGCAGGAGCAGCAGGGACAGCAGAAGGAGCAGCGGGAGCAGCAGGAGCAGCAGGTGCAGCAGGAGCAGCAGGAGCAGCAGGAGCAGACAGCAGCACGCTAGACGGCGGCGGCGACGACGACGACGACGATGCACAGGGCGGCGACGGCGACAGCCACACGGGCAACACGACCGAGGGCATGTCGGGGACGTCGCAGTCGGCCGACACGCGCTTTGTCTTTCTGGGCGACTTTGTGGACCGCGGCTACTTTAGCCTCGAGACGTTTACGCTGCTGATGTGTCTGAAAGCAAGGTGAGCAGCCTGGCGAGCGTGGTGTCCTTCTTCTCCTTCTCCCCCCCCTCGGTTCCCTCCTCCTGACCATGCAGATATCCGGACCGCATCGTGCTGGTGCGCGGCAACCACGAGTCGCGGCAGATCACGCAGGTGTACGGCTTCTACGAGGAGTGCCAGCAAAAGTACGGCAACGCGTCGGTGTGGAAGGCGTGCTGCCAGGTGTTTGACTTTCTGGTGCTGGCGGCCATTGTCGACGGCACGGTGCTGTGCGTGCACGGCGGGCTGTCGCCCGAGATCCGCACCATCGACCAGATCCGCGTCGTCGCCCGCGCGCAGGAGATCCCGCACGAGGGCGCCTTTTGCGACCTCGTCTGGAGCGACCCCGAGGAGATTGCTACCTGGGCCGTCAGCCCGCGCGGCGCCGGCTGGCTGTTCGGCGACAAGGTGGCCAACGAGTTCAACCACGTCAACGGGCTGACCACGATTGCGCGCGCCCACCAGCTGGTGAACGAGGGATACAAGGTCGGTGGCGGTGGCAACGGCCGGCCTGTCTCGTGGTGCTTCCCCTCTCTCCGTGTCCACGGCTAACCCGACGCAGTTCCACTTCCCCGAAAAGTCCGTCGTCACCGTCTGGTCGGCGCCCAACTACTGCTACCGCTGCGGCAACGTGGCCTCCATCATGACGGTCGACGGCAACCTCGAGTCCAAGTTCCGCATCTTCTCGGCCGTGCCCGACGAGTTCCGACACACGCCGTTTGACCGGCGGGGGCCCAACGACTACTTTCTCTAGCAGAGGGCCTCCTGCGCTCCCTTCTCCCTCTCTCCCCCCCCCCCCCCCCCCTCTCTCTCTCTCTCTCTCTTTCTCTCTGTCCTCTCTTGGTTTATGCGAGAACGCTTTATGGGTGGGGCTCATGGGTCTTTACTTCTTCATCGCCGTCGTTTCCTTCTGGCCTGCTTGGACGGAGACTGTCCGTTCTCATTGCATAGAAGCATCTTGACGTGACTGGATGGAACGGGCTGGGCGCTGGATCTTGCGGTTTCATGGTTTTTGTGTGTCTGTGTCTGTGTCTGTGTCTGTGTCTGCGCGTAGGTGTCTCCTGCTGGGGGAGACGGTGTATTCTAATATCCAAAGACGTCTTGTTTGTACGCATGAGGCCAACAGGAGCCGTATGACCCATTCTCTATATAACGGTGTTGAGCAGAGCGCGTGTGACCCCTCGAGAGCGTGTGGCCCCTCGAGCGCGTGTGGCCCCTCGAGCGCGTGCAACCAGTTCCGGCCGGCCGGCCCGTCCTCACTGCCGCCGAAACATGGGCGGCACGTTGTCCAAGACGATGGCGAGGCGGTCGAGGGCCTCGAGGCGGGCGGCCTCGGCCTCGAGCTGCTCGTGGTGGCGGAAGTGGGCAATGTCCTCGGGGTGGGTCAGGTCCTCGAGCTTGGTGTTCTCGTCGTGGTACTTTTCCCAGTGGTGGATCTCGTACTCGTACTCGTCGTCGCCGTGGTGGCCGGGGCCGGTGCCGAGGTCGGGCAGGATGACGCCGGCGGCGTGGGCGGCGCGCCACTCGTCGCGGCTGACGCGGCCGTCGCCGTTGCCGTCCAGCAGGGCCAGCACGCTGTCGACGACCTGGGTGCGGCGCTGGGGCGGCAGCGCGGCGTTGGACGGGTCGTAGAGGCCGTAGGTGCGGCCGATCTCGGCGGGCGTCCAGAGGCCGTCGTTGTCAAAGTCGTGCAGGGTGAAGAAGGAGGCGGGGTCGAAGCCGGCGATGTGGTGTTCCTCTGGCAGGTTAGGGAAGAAAGAGGACAGAAGCGAGAGGGGAAGAGAGAAAGGAAGAGAGGACAGAAGCGAAAAGGGAAGAGAGAAAGGAAGGACAGAAGCGAAAAGAAAAAGACACTCACCAGCCATGTGCCGTGTGGCCCAGTCGGCCGAGTCGTCGACCATGGGCTTCTGGCCGGCGCTCTCGTGGTCGTGGTCGTGTGCCAGGCCCGTGGCCGCGAGCACGGCGCCGGCAGAGAAGAACAGGAGTCGTTTTGCGTGCATGGCTGGAGGGAAGATGCCTGGGTCGCGAGATGTGCAAGACGGCAACTTTGCCTACGATGCAGGTTGGCTCCTGCCCTTCTGGACACTTTTCCGACTGCTCGTATTCTGCCCTGCACGACAGGCCGCACAGCGCTAGCTTTTAGCGGACGCGTCGCTACGTCATAGCGCAGCGCGTCAGAGGGAAATTTGTCGGTCAGCTCGTCCACGGCATCACCACCCACCACCCGCCACCCACCACCTCTCTCTCCCGCCCACGGCCAGCCATGAACCGCTCCACGGACCAGTCGCTGCAGTCGCTGCTGCCCACGCACAACGGCGCCTTCCCGCCGCAGCTGGCCGACCTGGCCGGCTCGCTGCTGGCGCAGTCGCGACACCGCGTCAGCACGCTCAAGGCCGACGAGGAGGTCGCGCGGCCCTATGCCTGTGCCCACATTGCCTGTGACCGGTGGGTGTCTCTGCGGGGGGGGAGGGGGGGGGGGCGGCCGGCCGCCGACGACGACGACGAGCGAGCTAACAACCTGAACGCGTGGCAGCCTCAAGACGGTGCTGAACCTGCCGCCGATCGAGCCGCGTCCGCCGATCCAGCCGCGGCTCTACAAGCGGCTGTATGCCCATCTCAGCACGGTGCTGCAGCCGACGCCGGCCGACCGCGAGGGCCGGACGCCGCGACGCGACGGCCAGCAGCAGCGGACCGGGGCCGACGAGACGCCCTTCCGCGCGGCCGTCACGCCCGCCGAGCGCCGGACGGCACGCACGCCGCTGCGGCCGACGCCCAAGGCCAGCAGGACGGCCGTCGACAGCCAGCGGGGCGCGGTCGGCGCGTCGGGGCCGCCACCCTGGCTGCGGCCGACGGTCCGGTTCGTGTGCGGCACGCTGGGCCACGCGCGGCTGGCGCCGACGGTGGCCGCCGGCCTGTCGGCCGTCCTGCGCGAGGTGGCCCTGGGCAAGACGGGCCGCGGTGCTGCTGCCGGCGACAACGGCGTCGACAAGCCCGGGAGTCCGGCCTGGGTCGCGGCCAACACGACGGCCCTGGCGGCCGCGCTCTACTACTACTGCATCAAGTCGTGGCAGGCCGGCCAGGCGCCGGGTGGGCGTCCCGGCCGCGGACCCGATGCGGGCGCGACGGACAAGAAGCGATACAATGCCGACGAGCGGGCCCTTCTGGACGTGTTTGAAAAGGCGCGGGCCGGCGGCGTGCGTCTCGAGGGCGAGGGCGACGACGACAGCGACAACAGCGCCGCCTGGGAGGATGCCGGCTGGCGCGACCTGACGTGCCACAGCTTCCGCGAGGCGCTGCTGGCGGTGTCGGACCGCAAGTGGCTGGAGAGCGACTGGTTCCGCGACATCCAGCAGCTGCGCGACGTCGGCGGCAGCGACAGGAGCGACGGCGACGGCAGCGACGACGACGACGACGACGACGACGCGGCCATTCCCACGCACGCCTGGCGGTCCGACAGCATGTTCCAGGAGCGGTACGACCTGCTCAGCGAGGGACGGCGACAGGACTATGGAGCGTGGAAGCAGGAGATGTTGCAGCGGCTGGGCGGTGGACTAGCAAAGGATGGGGTGAGGGAGAGGGCGTGAAGGGTATATGAGGGAGAGGGCATGAAGGGTATATGAGGGAGAGGGGCGTATGTTCATGGTAGGATGAGAAGGACGATATGTTCATGATAGCATTACGACTAGTCTAATACGGAAAGGTATGTACCAGCGCCGGCAGCACGGCCAGCATCGCCGCGAGCCGCCCTACTGGAGCAGCGGCTGGAGGCTCTTGACGGCGTCGATGATGCTCGTCTCGAGGGGGATCCAGGAGATGCCGAGCAGACGGGTGGTCTCGGAGTTGTCGAAGCCGTAGTGGACGGCGGGCAGGTCGCCGCCGGGGACGTCTGCGGGCGGGAGGACGTCGGCGTACTCGGGGAAGTGGGCGCGGATGGTCTCGAGGATGGTGCGGCTGTCGTAGTGGCCGCTGGTGGTGAAGAGGCGGTGGCCGCCGAGCTCGGGCTTCTCGAGGCCGGCGGCGACGTGGGCGGCGGCGACGTCGCGCACGTCGACGCAGTTGGCGACGGTGACGGGGGGCAGGGCGCCGCGGGCCTTCCAGGCGCCGGTGATGGCGTCGTAGAAGCCCTGGCTGCTGGTGTTGACGGCGGCGGCGGCGTCGGTGCCGGCGGCGACGCGGTGCAGCAGCGGGCCGTAGACCATGGGCGGACAGACGGTGACGAGGTCAAAGGCGGGCTTGCGGTCGCGCACAAACGCCCAGGCGGCGCGCTCGGCCAGCGTCTTGGACGCGCGGTAGCCGAGGCCGGCGTTGGCCAGCGTGTTGTTGGCGCCGGTGACGTCGGCCAGCGTCGTCGGATTCCACGAGGCCTCGGTGAAGACGGTGGCCGGGTCCGCGGCCTTGTTGAGGTCGGCAATGGCCGCAAACGACGACGTCACCACCACGCGCCGCACCTGCAGCGCGTACGTCGCCACCGCCTGCAGGATCCCCGTCGTGCCGATCACCGCCGGGTCCACCAGGTCGCGCTGCAGGTCCGTCACCCGGAAGTGGAACGGCGACGCCGTGTGCAGCACCACCTCGATGCCCGGCACCTGCACCGCCTCGTCAAACGCGTGCGCCTCCGCAATGTCCGGCACGATCACCGTCTGCAGCCGCTCCGCGCCCACGTCCGGGTACGCCGCGTGGATCGCCGCCGCCTTCGCCGCCGACCGCACCGTCGTCACCACCGCGTGGCCCTTTTTCAGCAGCAGATCCAGAATGTGCGCTGCGGCCCCCCCCGTGTGTTAGCATGCGCTCTGCCCGCCGCGCCCTTCCCTTCGTCACAGTGCTTACTGGCAATAAAGCCCGAACCACCTGCAAGCGTTGTCAGCACATGAAAAAAAAAGTGAGGCAGAAACAAGACCAGACGAATCCCGCGAGAGCCGATGCTGCAGAGCACCACGGCAGACACGGCAGACACGGCAGACACGGCAGACACGGCAGGTCCGACCCAGAACAAAAGATCCACGCCCGGAACGGAAGGACCTACCCGTCAGTAAAACCTTTGTCATGGCTGCGGATCGGAAGCGGCGGAAGCTGACTGTGTCGAGTAGAACGATAGATGTCCGTTTGATCCTGTCCTGCTATTGCCTTGCTACGTCTCCCCGCCCGCTGCCTTTTATACATCTCTGTCGCCTGTTCCCGCGAGCACGCAAGGCGGGACAGCGATTTTCCTATCGCATGGACACGCTACCGCTCCAGCACATCGGCGATAATACCAAAATGACGCGCTCGATTAACGCCGATGGCAACGATCTCGGGTCTCCGCCTGTTGACTAATCAGAACGCTTGCTGGCACCTCATCATCACAGGCTGCTCACAATACACTATACGCACTGTACGCACTGGTAACCTCTCTCGATAGAACAATACACTCTGCAACTGTTAAAGGAGAATGTGTCCTGGATTCTGCCCCCCCCTCCCTATTGATCCCGTTTCCTTCACCCGTGTAGCCCATTCCCATCCCTCAACGGTCCTCTCCTTCACCCTTGTCGCCCGTTCCCATCCACCGAACCCCCCCCCCCCCCCCACCTCCTCTTTTTCTGCTCCTCTTTCACGGAGCCTCGGGCTGGGCCGGTGGCGGCGCCTTGCTGTCCTCGTCCGCCAGGTCCGCCGGCACGTCGTCGTCCAGGTTGGCCGGCTTGGGCACCAGCATCGGACCCACCGGCACCGGAATCCGGTCCGTCAGCTTCTGGCCCGAGATCACCTTGAGCACCTCGTCCTTGTCCAGCGTCTCGTACCGCAGCAGCGCCGCCGCCAGCAGGTCCAGCTCCTTGCGCTTCGACTGCAGCAGCCGCCGCGACCGCTCGTACGCCTCCATCAGCGTCTTCTGCACCTCCGACTCGATCACCGCCTTCGTCTCCGAGCTCAGCTTGTCGTATCGGTTCCACAGCTGCATCGGGCCCACCTTCTCCGACATGCCCAGCTGCGTCACCATCCGGTACGCAATCGACGTCGCGTGTTCCAGGTCCTGTCTCCTGTTAGCGGTCATCTCCACCCGGGAAGCCTCCGCCCACTTACGCTCGATGCACCGCCCGTCACCAGCTCGTTCCCGTACTTGATCTCCTCCGCCAGCTTGCCGCCCAGCGAGACGTCGATCATGGCCAGAAAGTCCTTGACGCTGTACGAGTACTTGTCCATCTCCGGCAGCATCGACGTGTGCCCCAGCGACCCGCCGCGCGGCAGCACCGTCACCTTGTACAGCTTGTTCGGTGACGCCGGGCTGAAGTAGCTGACCAGCGCGTGGCCCGCCTCGTGGTACGCCGTCAGCTCCTTCTCCTTGGGGCTGATCACCATGCTCTTGCGCTCCGCCCCCATGATCACCTTGTCCTTGGCCCAGTCGTAGTCCGTCTTGCTCACCGACAGCGACTTGGCCTTGCTCGCGTGGATCGCCGCCTGGTTCACGATGCTCTCCAGCTCCGCCCCCGACAGCCCCGACGTCTGCAGCGCGATCGACTGCAGGTCCACGTCCTTGGCCGACTTGATCTTGTGCGCGTGGTGCTGCAGGATCGCCAGCCGCCCGCGCACGTCCGGCAGGTCCACCTGCACCAGCCGGTCGAACCGGCCCGGCCGCGTCAGCGCCTTGTCCAGGAGCTCCGGGAAGTTGGTCGCCGCCAGGATGATCACGCCGCTGTTCTGCTCGAAGCCGTCCAGCTCCGTCAGCAGCTGGTTGAGCGTCTGCTTCACGTACGCCGCGTCGCGCGAGTTGCGTCGGCTGCCGATCGCGTCCAGCTCGTCGATGAACACAATCGCCGGAGACTTGGCCCGCGCGCTCGTAAACAGCTCGCGCACCCGCTTCGCCCCCACGCCCACGTACACCTCGTCAAACTCGCTGCCCGACATGTAGAAGAACGGAACGCCCGCCTCGCCGGCCACCGCCCGCGCCAGAAGCGTCTTGCCCGTGCCCGGCGGACCGACCAGCAGGATGCCCTTGGGCAGCTTGCCGCCCAGCGTCGAGAAGCCGGAGGGGTTCTTGAGGAAATCGACCAGCTCCTGCAGCTCCTCCTTGGCCTCGTCGCAGCCGTGAACGTCCGTGAAGCGCGTCTTCTGTGCCTCGGCCTTGACTTCGTTGTCCGCCCGCCCCGTCGGCCGCTTAAACGTATTGAGTCCTTCGATCAGCATGGTGATCACCACCAGGCTGAAGTACGTGAACAGGCAGAACCAGAGAACAAACTTGACCCAGCGGAACAGCACGTCGCCGATGGGCTGGTCGACAACCACGTGGATCGGCGCGTCCTTGGCCCCGGTGCCCTGGGCGCCCTTGCCCACGGCCACCGTTGCACCCCGGTTCTGCGCCGCAATTGCCTGTCCCACTGCCTGCAGCTGTGCTGTCGTCAGATTCGTGTTGTTTGCCGCAATACCCGTTCCTGCCCCGCCGGCCACCGTGCCGTCGCCGAAGGCAGCCGCAGCGGTGGGCGCTGCGCTGGCCATGCCCAGGGCGCGGTGGTAGGCTTCCGTGGTGCCCTCGTTGGCGGCAAAGCGGCCGGAGCTGTAGCGTTCGATGACAATCATGGGCATGTTGGCTTTGAGCAGGACCTGGTAGAAGGCGTTCTGCGCCGTGGCGCTCGAGGGATTCCGGTTGGCAGCCGCTTCACGACTTTCGAGGAGGTTCCGAGAGATGCTGCCGCTAGAGGTGGCCATGGTCCGTTGTTGAGAGGCGAAGCGTGTGCTGGATGCAGTGGCTGTACGATACGCGGCGAGCGATGCAGTGGTGGTCGCACCGTAGAAGCGAGGCGGCTGGCCGGCCGGCCAGAAAAAGCGGTTCACAGTAGCAGTTGTCGACAATGTTCGGGCTTGCAGTCTCGACGCACCGCCAAGAGCGCGGCCCGTGAACACCAGTCGCAGAAACGGATTGGCCGCCATGATCGACGGCTGCGACATGTTGGCAAAGACGGACCGGGCATCAGTGGGCTGCAGGGAAGACGGGCTCAGAGACAAAGCGAGGCTGCGCGGCGGGGTGGAATCTGCCAAAAAGTCCGGCAGCCGTGTACTCGTCGGGATTGCAGTTGTTGTAGGGGTCGCATCCGTGGCGGCCACCTCTATCCGAGCAGACGGAGAGGGTGCCGGTGGGGTTGAGATGCCTCGCCATGGGATCAGCAGAGTGTTTCCAATGGAGGGCAGAAAATCGGTGGTAGCTGCGGCCACACTCTAAAAAAGTACAAGGGTTAACAGTGCTCGAAGAGACAGCCGTACAGACAACAACAACACAGAGCCCGTCGGGGGTCGTTCCAGGACGTACCGGGAGGCCGGAGGCGTAAAACGCCATGGTGCAATGAAAAAGGCCCTACAAAGGCTTTTCACCGACACCGAAGCAGCAGTGAAAGGCTTCCAAAAGGCAAAAGAAGGGAAGGCGCAGGAACAGGAGGAATCGAGCGCGTGAGTATGTAAAAGTACAAAATGGGACAAAAGCAGCCGAGGCAGATGCAGAGAGAGCGAGTTCTGCCGGGCAGGATGGAGCCGGGCAAAAAGAGCGTTTGGTGGCAAAACGGACAGCGGAATCGAGTTGAGGCTCCCGGTTCCTTTGTCTCTCTGCGTCCAGCAAAGGGACGCCTCTCAGATGGCTCCTTTGGCCGTCGCCGCGAGGGGGTCGCTGCAGATGATAATGGTCGGCCGACGCGCGCTTGTCGGCATGCTATGGCTGCTGGGGGTGCATCGTCTTTGCCCGGGAGGACGATGTCGTGTGGTGTGGATGATGGAGAAACGTTGGGAAAATAAAGAGGCGACTGCGGCGGGAGAAGAGGCGCCATCCTATTGGAGCCTGCACGGGCAACTAGGGAGAATGATCCGAGAATCTGCTCGTCACGTGTCTCGCGGGAGGCGGGCGCAACGCAAAAACGTTTTCCCGGCCATCCGGCGTGGCCGAGCTTCTGGTCCGGCAAATGTGGCCAGAGCAATTGCTTCGTTAGGGGGGGATGTTTGTATCTTATCTTACAGGTATGACGGAGAAGGATGACAATTCCAGTGGTTGCGATGTCTGGTATTATACCCGTAGCGAGGTGAAAAGCAAGGTCAGCTAAAGCAGCTGCAGGTAGGAAGACAATACATGTAGACGGAATGGCACCTGGCAATTGGTCAAAGCTGCACTATTAGTGGACTTCTTCCAGGCCTGGCGGGCCGACCTTGTTTCGGCCTCTGACCACTGCAAAACTGCCAATTGCCCAGACGTCCGCCTCAGTTGTGGAGGGGTTTGCTTTTTGCGTGTGTGTAGATACCGCAGGCGCCACTCTCTCTCTCTCTTGCTTCCCCTCCGAGACCCCACGCCAATCATGGCTGTCGTTCAGGACTGGATGCCGCCCAGCCGGGAACACTACGACTGGATCGTGTTTCTGTGGCAGTTCTATCCGCTGGTAAATGCGCCGTTCCCGGATCCATATTGGGGTCTTCCCCTTCTGACTCCATCCCAGCTTGCCTCTCTGCAATGGGCCATCAGCTGGTACGGCATGGGCAAGACGTCGGTCCAGAGCGTCCTCAACGTGCCCGGTCGCATCGGCTGGCTGACAATGGAGTGTCCGGGCTTCCTGACGCTGCTCTACATCATGGGCACGCTGACGAGACAGGAGGGCATCGACGACCTGCCATGGCAGAACAAAGTTCTCGCCGGGTTGTTTGTATGTGCAGTTTTTTCCGCCTTCCCCCCCCCCCCTCCCTTCCCACTTCTTCTGCTCTCTCCTTTGCCTGACCAAGACAAGGTCATCCACTACATGTACCGGGCCATCCTCTTCCCGCTGATGGCGCCGTCCATGTCGCCGATCCACGCGCTGGTCTGGTGCATGGGCCTCGTCTTCCAGCTGGTCAACGCCACGTGCCTGGGCAGCTTCCTGGCAGCCTACGGCCCGCGCACGGCGGCCGACTGGCAGACGCAGCTGGCGCCGTGGCCGACGCTGCAGTTCGTGGTGGGCATCACGGTGTTCTACCTGGGGCTGGCGGTCAACTTTATCTGCGACGACGAGCTGCGGGAGATCCGGCGACGGGCGGCCCTGAAGAGGGACGACACGGCGAACGGCGGCAGCAGCAGCAGCAGCAGGAGCAACAGCAGCAGTGCGGTGCAGAAGCTCTACCTGCTGCCCGACAGCGGCCTGTTCCGGTACATGCTGTATCCGCACTACTTTGCCGAGTGGGTGGAGTGGACGGGCTTCTACATGGCGGCGGGCTGGGGCAGCGTGCCGGCACGGATGTTTCTGCTCAACGAGGTGGCGGCCATGCTGCCGCGCGCGGTGAGCGGAAGGCGGTGGTATGTCGACCGGTTCGGTGCCGACCGGGTGGGCAAGCGGTGGGCTGTGATTCCGGGGGTGTTGTAGGGGGTTGGGGGTAAGGGGTAGCTGAAAGCGGTACCGTTTTGGAAATAAATGCATGCAATCATGATGATTTATACATAGCTACCAACACGGCACATGAACCAACTCCCCTCCTACGACAGCTTGCCCGGCACAAAGGGAAGGCCGGCGCTGAGGCCGCCGTCGACGGCCCAGGCCTGGCCGTTGACGTAGCTGGCGTCGTCGCTGGCGAGGAAGAGCACGACGCGGGCGACCTCGTCGCTGTGGGCGGCGCGGCGGGTGGGGTTGAGCTGGCCGATGCGGGCGAAGGTGCCGCGGGCGCGGGCGGCGGCAAAGGTGGGCGCGGTCATAGCGGTCTCTACGAGGCCGGGACAGACGGCGTTGACGCGGACGCCGGAGCCGGCGAGCTGGAAGGCGAGCGTCTGGGCCAGCGACACGACGGCGGCCTTGGAGGCCGAGTAGGCCGTGGCGCCGGCGTTGGACCGCAGCCCGGCCACCGAGGCCGTCAGCACGATGCTGCCGCCGCCGGTCGTCTTGGCCGTCGACGTCTGCCGCATCGCCGGCGCCGCGTGCTTGGCCGCCAGAAACGGCCCCAGCGTGTTGACCCGCATCGTCTCCATAAAGGCCGCCGCGTCGATGCCGCCAAAGGCCACCTGCGGGCCCCCCACGCCGGCGTTGGCAAAGAAGACGTCCAGCCGGCCGTACTGCCGCACCGCGTCGTCCACCACCGCCCGCACGGCCGCCTCGTCGGCCGCGTCGAAGCGCCGCACGTGCACGTCGACGGCCGGGCAGCGCGCCTGCAGGTCGCGCTGCTGCGCGGCCAGGTGGTCGTCGACGGCGTCGCATAGGTAGACGGCGCGGGCGCCGGCGTGGGCGAGCTCGTAGGCGGCGGCACGGCCGATGCCGAGCGGGGAGTTGGCACCTGAGAGTGTTAGAGGAGACAGGGGAAGTAGGAGTACGAGTAAGGATGAAGAGAGGGAGAGAGGAGATGGAAGAGAGGGTGTGTGTGTGTGGGAGAGAAAGGGAATGAGAAAGAGAGAGAGAGAGAGAGAAAACGGCACGCACCCGTGACAATCACAACCTTATCCTTAACTCTGGGCACGGTCAACGCCGGGGCAACCTGATGAACTGGTGACAGTGAATCATTGTCGATGGTTGTCGACGGTGACTTGTCGACGGCGGCTGTCTCAGTATCGGAAGGAATTCCAGCCGCCGCGCCCAGCTGCTGGCTAATAGCGTCCAGCCGTCTCTGTGCCGAATCAGCCATGGTGGGCGGACTGGTAGACGGCGATGCAGAAAAGCACAAGGACCAAAGAAGAGAGGATGTCGTCTTCTCAGAAATAGCCTCAAATTGTTGTGCCCCTCTCACAAGAAGCCGAGGGATCGCTGTCCGGTCGCAGTTTCCCCAGCTTTGATGCAGCGCTTCCCCACAACGGCAACAGCGCCAAGACACGCTAAGAAGGGAGCAATTGTGGTTCTTTTTTTATTTCTTTTTATTTCTTTTAATTTCTTTTAATTTCTTTCCAACACAACCAACGTCCACCACCACCGACCATGCGGCCAGATCGGGCCAAGGACACGCGGCCGAAAAAGGCAAAGGCCGAGAGCAAGGTGTCGGTGGCGGTGCGGCGGTGGCTGGCAGAGGTGCTGCCGCAGCTGCCTGTCGACGTCGCCGATGTCGCTGGTGTCGACGATGCCGGGTCGTCCGCATCGACGCTCGTCGGCCAGGCGCCCAGGCGGTGGACCGTCTACGAGCCCATGGTGCTGCTGCCGACGGGCAGCTTCGGGTCGGGTCCGTGGCCGGGCCTGCTGGCGGCGGCCTCGGCCGAGCAGCGAGACGCGCTGTGGAGCGGCATCCTGGCAGCGCTGTCGCCACCGGGCGGCCAGCTGACCCACCTGGCCGTCAACGAGGGCATTCCGCTGCACGTGGAGGGCGGCGACGGGGGGGGCGAGAACATTCTGCGCAGCCCGACGGGGCTGCGGCCGCTGTACGGCGACTTTGGGCCGGCGGCGCCGTCCCGGGAGGCCGACTTTGGGCGGGCGCTGTGGGTGTCGACGCGGCAGAACGGCATCGTGCAGACGTGGGCGCCGCGGTGGTCCATGTTCAGCCGGGGCAACATCAAGGAGAAGGCGCGGCTGCTGGGGTGGGGGGGGGAGGGCGAGGGTGAGGGCGAGGGTGAGGGCAAGCCAGCGAGCGAAGCGAGGACCAAAACGACAAAAACCTGGGCCGTCGACCTCTACGCCGGCATCGGCTACTTTGTCTTTTCGTATGCCCGCCGCGGCCTGCGCGTGCTCTGCTGGGAGCTCAACCCGTGGAGTGCCGAGGCGCTGCGGCGTGGCGGCGCGCGCAACGGATGGCGCGTGCGGGTGGTGGCGGCGACCGACGAGGACGACGCGTCGCTCTGCCGCCAGACGCTCGACGCCGTGGCCGACGACGCCGAGATCGTCGTCTTTGTCGAGGACAACCGCCACGCGGCCCGGCGGCTGGCCGCCCTGCGCAGCGCCGGCCTGTCTCTGCCCGTGGCCCACGTCAACTGCGGGATGCTGCCGACGAGCCGCGACAGCTGGCGGACGGCCTATGACGCCGTGGTGGAGGAGGGGCGTGGCGGCAGTGCTGGGGCCGTCGCGTGGCTGCACCTGCACGAAAACGTGGGCGTCGCCGACGTGGAAGCCCGACGACGCGCCATCCAGCAGCTGGTCGACACGTGGACCGCTGTCGACCGGCCGGCCACGGCCTGCGTCGAGCACGTCGAGCTGGTCAAGACGTTTGCGCCGGGCGTCTGGCACTGCGTGTTTGACGTGCGCATCACGCTGCCGTAAGGGGGCCTGGACGGCGCGTCTTGCTCTTCTCGCGCCCTCCTCACCGCCATCCACGGTGCGGTTTCACCGAAACGCGATGCGAAACCGCAGAGGAAAAGTCGGTGACGAGGAGAGAACAGTCCAGGAGAACTCGGCCTCAGCCGCTGTGGCTGCCCGTCACGGCTCGCCCTCGCTATCCGTCCAATCATTCCGGCCAGATCAAACGGGACAGGCCCCCGAAGAGAGAACGTCGCGGAACATCTGGGACAGGCAGAGATGAAAACGCCACGCACTCGCGCGCACATGCACCCACCCACCCCCCTGACTTGTGCTGCTTGGTCGCCGAACACTCCCTCTGGTCATTCTGGGCGAACACAGGAGCCGAGCCGAGCGGCCCTCTTCTGGCTGGTGCCCATCGCGTCGTTTGCAAGCGTCGAGGGCCCGCGAGAAAAGGCAGGTCTCAGTCGCCAGGAGAGAAAAAAAAACGCATCAGACCCGGCATTTTCCATGGCAGCTGCAGCAGCAGGACGGCCAGGGTCGCACGGCAACACGACCTGACGAGGTCTCGATTCTATCCTACGAGACACTCGCCTAGCATACGGCGACGATTGGCGGGCCACCCGACAACCACGTGCGGACCTTTTTTTTTCTCTGCTCTGCCACCGCCGCCGGATCTTTGCCCGGTCCATGTGCATCGTCTGATGGACATCCGTGGAACGTGTTGGCAGGGGGGGGGGGGGGGGGGGGGGGGGAGGGGGGGGGTGGTTTTTTTTTTTTTTGTTTTGGGGGGGTGTGTGTTTTTTTTTTTTTTTTTTTTTTTTTTTTCTGCCTGGTCTGCTTGTTCGTCGTGA
>JANSMH010000319.1:0-27088 GCA_029299595.1 Grosmannia serpens
AAAATTTATACTAAAAAAAACTTAAACGCTAACAAAGTATTTTAAGTAACCTTAAAAGGCACTAAAATAGTAGTAAGAATAGTAGCCTTAGCTATAGTAGTGGCCTTATACTCTTAACGCTTTAACTTATTTAACTTCTTAAAGGACTTAAAACTATGTTTAAGCATACAAGCTACCCTTTTAAACTAAAGCTTTTACTAACAATAAAAACGGATTACCTTTTACTAAACAGCTAGGAATTTCTCCTTAATATAAGCTAGCTCTTTATTAACATTTTAAAAGTTTTTAATAAAACGCTTAACCTAAACGTTACTATAACTAAAAGCGTTATAACTACCTTAGTTATTACAAACGCACACAATATAATAAAAGGAATTTAAAGGAAAGACTTAATATTTAGTATTGCAACAAGTATAATAACTACACTTGGGCATTTTTATAATATAAAAAAAACGGCTAACAACAATTAATCGCGCTGCTTAATTTGGTACAATCAAGTAATACAACTATTAAACACATAGTTAAGCATTGTAAACTAAAAAAGGATAATAAGGAAGAAACTTACATTAAAACAAAGTATAAAAGGAGGGAGATAATGTTATAACCTAATTTTAAAACATACCTTAAACAAAGACTAAGTAGTTTATAAAGGCAAAATAAAAGGAATGTATAAGCTAAGCAAATGTACAAACTAAAAGGATATACAAATCCCTTAAGTGTATAAAATAAGCAAACTATATAATAATAAGGATAATAATAAAGATTAAAAACTTAAAGCGTTAAGCTATTAGGCTAAGATTAAAGGCTTAAAGTATTAATCTATTAAGCTAAAAAGAGATAGGAAAAAGAAAGACTATAATCTTTGCTACTTAAATAGCTTTTCTTTCTTATAGCTCTTTAGTAATTAATCTAAGTATTTACTTAATTATTTACTTAAATAGGCCAAGCTGCCTAATAACACACTAAAGACTTATACGTACAATAAGACAAACAATATTAAGACAACTAGACATCTTTTAATATAGTATAGTTAACGGCCTTAACTTTTTTACTTATATAAACGCTTAATAGCACTACTATTTATTATTAAGGAATAGTAGTGTTTATTATAAAATACTAAGGCTAGTACTACTAGTATTTTTCTTAACCTTGTGTATAATAGACAACAATAATATAATAAGACATCTTTTAATATACGTATAGTTAACAGCCTTAACTTCCTTACTTATATAAACCTTTTAAACAATACTATAGTTTATTATTAAGGAATAGTAAGGTTTATTACAAGGTAAAGGCAATTACTTTATTTAAATTAACTACTATTCTTTTAAAAATCTATAATTTATAAAAACGGGTTTTAACTAAAAAAAAAAGGCTAAAAAAGACTAATTAAATTTAAAACTATATCGTAGTATAAAAAGTAAACATTTAAAATAAAAAATCTAGTATACTTTAGTATAAGAAGACACTGTATTAATAAAAATCTATACAAGTATAAGTATAGTACATTAAAGCTAGTATTGTACTATAAATGCAAGGACTCGTTTATGGCCCCTTAAGTACACGTTTTAAGCTCCCTCGACTACAATTAAAGCTATTTACACACTGCTGTGGCGCAGCCAGCGCTGACCGGTACAGAGGTGCTTAGCGCTAGCGCTATGTGTAACACCTGTGCTAGCCCCTAAAAGCGACGAGAGATGGCAGGGGACGAATGGCGAGATTCGTCTTTTATAATAGGCTAGCCCCTTTACCGACTCTCGCCGTCCTTCTGGACACACTCATATTGCTATCGTATCTTCCCCAAGTCCTCCCGGATCCGGTAGTTGCTCTCTGCCAGCTGCAGGATGGATGCCAAAGTCGAGCTCCACAACGCACATCTCCTTAGCCCCTGGCATCATCACTCTACATGCGCCTGTGATGGGCAGCGCAGCCTGGCTGAAGCCCTCGTGCTATGGCTGCGATGCGGTAACGAGAGAAGCGTTGCAGTGTGGTTTAATATCTAACTGTAGGCTTAAGTGTACGGTATCAGCACAGCTCATATGGCGGATGGCTATTGGCTTTCCATTCTTTCGAGCCAGTACAAAGAAAGACTGGCATCACGGTCCAGCCAGCCCCTGAGTTCGTATGTCATGTATTACATCCGGTCTGAGCTTGAGCATGGAAATGATATTCCATAGACAGGCAAGGGTGCTGTTGGGCAGCCCTTTAACCGGCGTCCTTGGACACTCCAAGGGGAATTGCCGTCCCCGCGCAAGGTATTCTTCTTCAGGACCATGTGGCTTGGGAATGTAAGTCACTCAGCCTTGTCACCGCGATCACGAGCATGAACGATAGCGTACACCTTCCGCCACCTTCCGCTACCTTCCACAACCTCATTACGGAGTACGTAATCCTTAGTCACATGGTCACGTGACTTATGGTTACTTCCTAGACATCTTCAACTCCTCCCCCCCGCCTCACCGGACACCAGTGATTTCATTGTCAATGCAATGGCTGATCCAACGCCCCCCAAAACGCCCAAAACAGCACAGGTTCTGATCGGGAGCAGTACGGAACCGGAGCCCGAAGTCCCCAACCATGAGGCTGATCATCGCCCTGCACTGAGCGGTTCTGACGATGAAGGCACAAATACGGGCGGCGGCATTGCTGTCGCCAGCAACAGCACAGTGCATCTTGATCGTAAGGTACGGTTCAAGATAGACCTACGGCTGTGCACGATAGCGGGACTGCTGTGTGCGATGGACCTGATCGACGGCAGCATCATGGCGAGCGCATCGGCGACATCGATGCCGGCGGATCTCGGACTCACGGGCAACCGCTACTCTATGGCGATCTGGCTATCCACGCTGGCACAGATGGTGTTCAAGCTGCCCAGCACCATCGTCATGCGGCTGATGGGAGCACCGCTGTTCTTCGCCGTCAGCACCGTCGCATTCGGCCTGATTACGCTGTGTATGGCCTACGTCACGACTTGGAGGCAGATGATTGCGCTCCGATTCCTGATGGGGATGGCCATGGCGGGCATCTACCCGGGGCTGACCTATCTCTTGTCGGCCTGGTAACGTCTCCCACCGCGTGGCCGGGGATGTGCAAAGATGTCGATATTGACGCGGCATCACAGGTACACCCGGAGAGAGATGCAGCTCCGCTTTGCCTACCTTCAGAGCGGCCAGGTCATTGTTGTAGCAACGGGCAGCATCGTCAACTACGGCCTGACCTTCCTGGATGCACAACACGGCCTCCGCGACTGGCAATGGATGTTCGTCGTCCAGGGAGCCATTACCATGTCCATAGGCGTGGCGACCTATTTCTGGATCCCCGACTTCCCCGAGAATGCCGGCCGCACATCCTTGTTCCTGTCGCCCCTCGAAGCAGCCCACGTGCTCCGCCGCATCGACGAAGACCGCAAGGACGCCGGCGCGCCGGAGCCGTTGACCGCCCGCGCGGTGCTGGAGCCCTTCCTAGACCCCAAGCTGCACGCCTTCAGCCTGCTCTTCTTCCTACAGAACGTCGTCTCCACCGCGCTGTCGTACTTTATCCCCACCATCCTGCTCGGCATGGGGTTCCAGTCCGCTGACTCGATCCTGCTGTACGCACCGCCGTACTACTACGCCGTCATACCTGCCATCATTTCGGCGCTGGTGGCCGATCGTCTGACGGCACGAGGCCCCGTCGTGGTCTTCAATGCCGGATGTCTCGTTGCCGGAATGGCTATGGTCGGATTCGTGCACGGGAGTGTTGCAGCCAGATATGTCGGCGTCATGCTCGCTACGGGGGCGTACGTCTCGAACTGGGCCGGGCTGAATGCCTACCAGGCCAGCAACGTAACGGGCCAATGGAAGCGTGCCACTGTCGCTGCCGCCGTGTCCGCTATGAATGCGCTGGGCGGGATAGCGGGGTCGTACATATTCCGTGAGGTAGAGGCGCCTTGGTATCCTACGGCAATATGGGTCAGCATCGGCAGTCATATTCTCATCATCGGAATCGTCGTCGTTTGTAATGCCTTTTTTGTGCGGGCGAACAGGAGGGTCCGGGAGGGTAAGGGGGTCATCGAAGGGACAGCTGGGTTTCTGTATACGTACTGAGCTTTTTAGTTATGTCTTTGAAAATGGTTGAAAAGGGAGGCTAGTGAAATGGACTGCAACAGTGTCTCGCTAGATGCTGCTCCCAGTTTAGACTTGTCGCTGGGTAGAAACAGGAGTATCTACACGTATTGAAAGCATATTATGCAGTGTGGCGGATGAGTCTCGGTGTCGGTTGGCATGCAACGTATCAAAAGCAGGAATTGATATCCAAATTCCGCCTTTGTGCTCTCACTTATACAGCTCTACCACCTAGGCCCAATATCAACCGTGACGGCTGACTTGAAGCATTGGACATTTAAAATTAGCCATAGCCTAGAGAAGCACAGCCACATAAATGCACCCCGCGACTTGTCGAAGCCGGCCATCGGGTTCAAATCGCTTAATTCAGAACCGCCCTGCACCATAATTTGGAGCGCGATATTTTAAGGGGTGGCTGTGCGCATCAGTCTGACTTCATGCTTACATTTCAACACGGCAGTACGATAAGATTCATGATAGGAGCGTGCATGCAGTTTACTGCTGTGGCGCAGCCAGCGCAGGCCGGTAGGGATTGGCAGGGAAGAATGTCGATACAGATCAAGCAACACATCCTTTTTACACGCTTCAGTACGGTGGAGTCTGCCGGAGGCTTCTAACGAAGGAAAGCTTCTCATCACTAATACCACTATTGGGACAGACTTTGTCGGTATAACGACCTCCTCCATAACGGTGCCGTCTTTACTCCGTAACATGATGGACGGCTGATGGACGGCTCATGGACGCTCTATGACAAGTAACGGGAGAGAACCCAACTCGTTTTCGGTGAGACACTACCCGGCCCCCAATGTATGCATGCATCACCTCTATCTACACCCAATAACATACATTCTGACGAGCTGGGCCACAATGGCTTCTAGTCCGCAGCACATACAGCCAGCAGAGCTCGGGCCACGCACGGCCTACGTTGTCATCCTTGCATAGTCCGAGTCCTGGGATGAGTCTGCCTTGGGCGACAAGGCGTCCGAGTCCTGGGATGAGTCTGCCTTGGGCGACAAGGCGCAGACGCCAGCGTATAAATACTTAAGCTCTGTCGGCCATATCCCTACGAGGCAGACATTTGACGACATAAATGGACTGTCGTGTGCAGACTGCGCCCACGCAAAAAGTTTCGTCAGTCCTCACCAAGCATTATGTCCTCAACAACCACCGGGCCGTCGTCGCCCAAGGAGCTGTACGCAGAACTTGCACTGCCGCCAGGCTCCCATTCCATCCGGCTCTTCGATCTACAGGCAGTCCCGCCAGGGCGAGACGACTACCCCCTGGAGGGCCACCTTCGCGTCCAATATCTACAGGACCGGCCAGAGTTCACGACGCTGTCCTATGTGTGGGATGCTGAGCACTCTGTAGGGTCTACAATCAGTTCTCATCCCCACGGCATCGATCTCCCTATCACCGATAGCTGTTTCCAGGCCCTTCGGCATATCCGCAAACAGGTCGGCGCAGTAACAATCTGGGTTGATTCCATTTGCATCAACCAGGCGGACGACGCCGAAAAGGAGAGCCAGATCCCGCTGATGCAGCAGATCTACAGCTGCGCCAGCGTCGGGTACATCTGGCTCGGCGAGGGCAGCCCGGAGTTGTACGTTGCCATCGACGAACTCGAGGCGCGCGCCGCGACCATGATGAGAATGCCTCTGGCGTACATGGCTGCAGCGTCTAAAAAGAAGCAAAAAAGAGAGCTCAGACAGTTCTGGTGGAGGGTCTTGGCGGACATTCCCAGTAAGCAAGTCGTTGCCCATGATCTGCTGGCCGTCGTCGTGATTCTAAGCTCTCTCGTTGCAGGGCGTGGACATTTTTTAAAGTTCTGGAGAACCTATAAAGGCGACTTCAAGCTACACACGAGCGACGACGCACGCACCTGGGTACAGGGTTTCTTGGAGCACCCGTGGGTCCGCCGCATGTGGACGTTCCAGGAGCTGATCTTGTCGCGCAACCCTGTTTTTCTTTGTGGCGACCGGTGCATCCTATGGGAAGACATTGTTCGAGCGGTGCACTATCCAGAAACGTGCCCTGCTATGATTGCCGCAGCTGCCCCTTGGCTCTCGCTCTATTACGTCTGGACTGACTTCCCACGGACAACCAGCTCGTCTCTCTGGTTGTCCAGCGCGGACGTCGAAGCGCCGCTCCCCGTGCGCTCGATCAGGTCACTCGCTTGTGACGCGAAGAATCCGCTCAACAGAAAGCACATAGTAAACCCAGCGGGGCTGCTTACCGTAGCCTTGTGCACGGCGGTGGCACTCAGCCTTCTGTCCGCGGCCGCTGGCTTGGCTTACATGCTGTACTTTGTTTACAAACTAGTTTATCGCAGATCATCTACCGCGGCAAATTCTCTCATTTCGCTGTTTGTTTTGATCGGCATCGCAGCCGTCTACGGTTTTATCGCGTTATTTGTCATGGCCGTCGCGTCACTGATCTGTACCTTTCTCGGGAGGTAGTGGGAATGGCTGGCGCAAGACCACCCGAGCACCGATCCGGCCAATCTGTTATTACGAGGCATATGGACGGCCCTGGCGGAGCGTGCGAGCACCAATCCCAACGACAAGCTATTTGCGCTGTCCGGCATTCTAGGGGCCGCTGGCTTGAAGTGCCCGCCCCCGAACTACTCGCGGACCGCCGAGGACACATTCCGGGCCTTGATGCAGGGCCTCGTCCTCTGGAAACCGGTGGCGCTCAGCCTGGTTCTAGGCGCGGGGATTCAGGCCCAGAAGCCCGGTTGGCCTTCGTGGCTGCCGAACTGGGCCGCAGCGGAACCAAATTCGTGGTTGGTGAGGCGATATCGTCTCGAGAGGTCACCCGACAGGACGTCCTACAAGCCCGAGGAGCAGTATCGCACGGAGCGGCTGCATCGTCTTCGCCAGTCGGACCGTGCAGTGCCTGTCGTCTCTGGCATGAATCTCCACATCCAGGGTCGATCCACCGGCACCGTTGATGCCTGCTTTCACTTCTCTCGCATTACAGACAACGGAGATTATGTTCAGCTGGTACCCGCCCTGTCCGGGCTAGTCCAGTGGATGTGGTCGGCCAAGGCTCGGACGATGAACTGGTATGCCTACCGTGTTGTAGAAACTGCTCTGTTCGCCATCCTAGAGGGCTTGACGCCGCCAAAAAGGGGTCTCATATATCTTTCGCAGTGCGTCGGCTCAGGGGCTAAGTATGCAGCTCATCCGAGAACGATGGCTCCTTACGACATTACCGAATTCTTGGACCGTTTTGTCCTGTTTGAGACTCTTTATACTATTATCAGCAGTTCCGAGGGCGTGGCTGTGGAAGCTGTTCTAGCAAAGATCCAAGAAGACAGCACTGCGTTTGACTACCTTATTGGCATTGTCAATAAGCTGGCGCGCGAGGCACGGTGTCTTTTCCTTCTTTCGCACAATCTGGCGGGCACAGGGCCGTCCGTCACGGACAACGGTGACGAGGTCTTCGTAGTGTCGTGGGCTGAAACGCCTTTTCTCCTCCGAGGCGATAGAGACGGTGCATTTACATTTGTCGGCGGGGTGCTTGTCCATGGTCTTATGCGAGGCGAGGGATTTACCCAAGGTGTTGAGGCATGGCAAGATCTCGTGTTGCGGTGACGACACAATTCCTCTTAGACCACTGTCTCGATAAACAAATGCTCCAAGGTTGACTGACCACTGTTATAAACTATATTAAAATGAGTTTTGGGTAGTTTAAGAATGTCAAGGAGTCGAATTAGAAGACGACTCGATCCTATGCCTTACATAGTAGCGTAAGCCATATTTAATAAGCAGTCTTTACTTTATATCGCCTAAACTATCACCAATACGCTGGGAGGGAGCAGTCAGTAGTTCTGGCCCTTACTAATCAGAAGGCGTGTAAGCCTCCCGCAAATCCTATTTGTCAGCTGCGGACAGCGGCGTGGGTCCACTCCGCAACATGCGGGAGCTAACCGAAAAGAGATTAGTTCCCGCCTTATAGACGTTAACAGCCCGCGGAATCACATCACGACGCATTGCAATCACGAATCGACCGGCCCGCCTGGTCAGACCGGGATGGGCATGAGATGTCTATAAGATGAGAGCTCCTGTTGGTATCGTTATTCGCTCCTATCCAGATTGCAGCAATCCGGCCAGACAAATTGCCAACAATCTTCTACCACATTGCACTTTGAAAGACATCCCCTCACCACAGCCATCCTCACCAAACAGTCATCCCCTCCACCACCACGATGACCGGCTTGAAGAGCACCCACAGCGAGACCTATGCGGCCATTGCGCCCACGCAGCCGCAGCTGTCGACGGCCGGCAGGTCGGCCTTTGTCACGGGAGGTGGTGCGCGTGGCATTGGAGCCGCCATTGCCTCGTCGCTGGTGCGCTCGGGCATCACGTCCATCGGTCTGCTGGGCCGCCAGGAGGGCAAGCTGCGCCAGTCAGAGGCGGCGCTGCGGATGCTGTCGCCGACGGTGGCTATCCACGTGTACGCAAACATCGACGTGCGCGACGCAGCCGCCGTGAAGAAGGCCGTGGCCGACTTTGCCGCCTCGGCCAAGGGCTCGACCCCTGGCAAGATCGACATACTGGTGGCCAATGCCGGATATCTACCCCGGGAGGTCAAGGATCTGCAGCAGTACCAGAGCGAGGCTGACCGGGCCGACTGGTGGAGCGTGTTTGAGATCAACATCCTCGGCAATCTCAACGTGGTGCAGGCGTTCCGACCAGTTGCCGCGCCCGGCGCTGCTGTCGTGCACATCTCGTCGCTCGCGGCCGACATACCCTACGTGCCGACTAACGGGGGCTACTCGGCCTCCAAGGCGGCCGCCACAAAGCTGTTTGAATACGTCCACAACGAGAATCCGGACCTGTTCGTCGTCCAGGTGCATCCAGGCCTCATCCTCACGACGGACATGACCCGCGACTTTGGGCCTGTACTAGAGGGCTACACCGGCATTGACAGTAAGTATCTTAGTTTTCCTGAAGCACGTGCACGTCTGATGACTAACACCCACAGTCGGCCTCTCTGGTGATTTTGTCAACTGGCTTGTCAGCCCAGAGGCGCGCTTCCTCAACGGCCGCTTCGTCGACGCGCAGTGGGATGTCGACGAGCTCAAGGCCCAAGCAGCCGTGCTGGAAAAGGACCCTCGCAAGTACACCATCGGCATCTTTGGCATCGAATACTGAGTAGGGTCTCCCCGTGAAGGCAAGACATTAATCAGATAGACCGTTCTAGCCCATTTTATGTCATAGGCACCTAGTAGGCAATAAAATCTGGACATGGAAGGGCTGTTTGTCATGCCGTTAGCTATCAATTCCACATTCTACCAAAGCTTCATCACACCACGGCTTACCTGTTCTCCATGCTCCAGCCTGCGGCGGCGGCCGTCCCCAGTAGTCGGCCTCGAGCCTGCGCACAGCCAGCAGCAGGTTGCGGTTGTGCGTCTTGGCGTAGAGGCCTTCGAGCAGGCTGCGCACGACGGCCTGCTGCATCGTCGTCGTGGCATGCTGGCCGGCGCCAAACAGCGGCGTGTTGAGGCCCAGCGCCGGCGACAGGCCCGACCGCAGCTGCATGCGTGTTGCCAGTTCCAGGATCTGCTGCACCGGCTGCTGCACGCGCGGGTCGTCGGACGGCCAGCCCCGGATTTCTGCCCGAATCTGCAGCAGCGCGTACTGCTCGTGCACCTCGTTGCAGAGCGCAAACTCGGCAATCTGCGCCGAATCCAGCACTGCTCTCACGCTCGGCCGCAGTACCGGTGGCGTCTTCCGGTTGCGCTCCATCATCCGCCGCACCTCTGCCTCCAGGTTGTCGGCCTCGGCTGCAAAGTCAGCCTCTGACAACAGGTTGTTGGCCGTAGCTTCTCGGTACGCGTTGGTGCCGCCTGTGCCGGCTTGTCGTTCTTGTGCTGCCTGTTGCTGCTTCTGGCGTCGCTCCCATGCTACCGCACCGATGACCCGCAGCAGGTTGAATAGGTCCGTGTAGCAGGCCACATGGTCGTCGAAAAACACCTGGGGTGAGTCCAGAGATTCGCCCCCTGAAGAGGCCTTGTCTTCGTCGTAGTTGCTGTCCCCGTCTCCCAGCTCCAATGCCTCAAAGCTGTTGGTCGACAGCATGGCTAGCACTTCCAGCAGGTTGTAGCGCTTCCGCAAGTATCGAGCCAGCTGGTTGTTTCTGTTCTCGACCGCCCCTCTGGACGGCGATCTACCACTGCTACCGTCGCTGCCATCTCCACTTCCCCGGGCACTCGACGCCGCAAAGGCAGCCCGGGCACCACGCAGGTAGATGCGCCAGGAGCCGTAGTCGTCGTTGCCACCGTAGAGCGTGCAGAGACACAGCATTAGGCTGGACCCCAGGACCACCGCCGGGCTCGTCTCCTCTCCACCGGCCATGCCTTCATGCAGGATCTGGATGCTGCGCATGCGTGACTGAAGCTCGTGCATGTTGAGCCGCATGCGGTCGTGTGCGTCGTGTGCGTATGTCGCCTGCTGCGCTGCCGCAAAAGCCGAGATGGCGTGCAGCAGTGCCGGCGCCGCCAGGGCTGCCGGAATCAGTGCGCTGCATGCTTCCTCCTGGATCTGTTTGTGTGTCGATATGGCTGCTGATCCCTTGTGCACAAAGTAGTGCAATGTCGCCCAGACCTGCGGGTCGACGTCCGGCAGCTCTGGCAGGGTCCGAGGAACGTGCACAAGCGCAGGGCTGTGTGTGTATGTGGGTGTGTGGACGTAAGGAGGTAGGTATTCGGGTGTGTGTGGACGTGTGTCTTCGTTGGCTTCTGCTTCTGCTTCTGCGTCTCGCTTCGGTGGGCGGACGATTCGGCCATCGTTGGCCCCGTAGACAAACTTGCCTGGCTCCAGCTCTGTCGACCTGTCAGTCTGTTCCTGCGTCGGTCTGCAACAGCCCCAATACACTTCACACCGGTCCTTACCAATCTTCCGCGCTCCACACGTCCCGAACGAGGAGCGGCTAAAGTCCCGCCCGCCCCAGCGGATGTGCATCTGGTAGGCACATTTTGTCTTGGCCTCACTGCACCGGCCGCAAGCCGGCTGCCCCTGGTCACACTTCTGTCGCCGCTTCCGACACCGCTCGCAGCCGCCGCGCGAGCGTCGCTTGGACCCGGTCGTCGAGACAGTGCTGTCGGGGGTGCTCATGTCGGCAGAGAGCCGATCCTGGAGCGAAATCCGGTGTCTCCTGAGGATGACGCTGCGAGGACAGAGGAGATCCTTGTAGAAGTCGTCTGGGGTCGAGGAGTATCACCTATAGAACGTGTGCCAGATAGACGGTATTATGAGAAAGGTCTAGCCATAAACCCCCGTTCAGAGATCCGCGAAAGACGCGAAGTTCAATCGTAGGTGCTGGAGAGGGGATGGATCCCGTTTCTTATCGTTCATCACAAAAGATTACCAGAAAGTTAACTAACGGTGGGGCTACGCCATGTCACGTGAAATCACTAAGAACTTGAGAAGTACTTGTCGTTTAATGTAGTAGTAAGGATGAAGATATTTGCTCAACATCAAGCGTACTCTGTATGCTTGTTTCCTTCTGGAGACCCTGGATTAAGTTGTCTCTGAGCCCTTTCAGGGAAGGGCCAATGCAGTACAATGTAGTAGTGCCGGAGGCCGGCGAAGATCCGATGGCCCGTATTCGGTAGGTACTTATTTTTAAAGACTGAGTGGGGATTCTCGATCGTACAATTACCAACAAGCAACAAGCAACTTCGACCAAGTAACTCTGTCAAGTAGCTATATTAATCAAAAACCAATGCACACACAAAATGAGAAGAGCCAGGCTATTTGGCGTTGGTCTGCATGAGGCTCTCACGGCGTCCTGACTAGGACAAGGGTGAAAAAGGTCGCATCTCGAAGAGCTGTGGACAGGTAGACTTTCTGGGGTCTTGCTATGATAAGATACAATTGACTCGCGACTGTCTGGAGGTTCCAGACTGGAATATAGCAAAGCACAACTACAGAGACAAGAGGAGCAGATAGTACCAGTTGTGGCTAATCGGCTAATAAAAATCTTGTCTAACGACCATATCACGTAACTTTTTGAAACTTTTAAAAACATCCTGACTCAAGAAGGAGGCAACACTATACCATGTCCTTCGTCCCTACCTGAGGACTTGGCAATGTTGTCATTCTGCCTGGTTGAACATAACGCAACTAGACGTTAAGCTCTGCAGTGCTTGAGCCCTTGATGTACTCCGAGTAAGGAGCCAATGCCTTCTCAATAGGACCCCCTGGGCCACAATACTTGTCGACAATGTCCACACTACGACCGATATACAGCTCTGCTCTGAGCATGCCTTCAAGATCATCCCAGATCGGCTTGAAGAAGTTGTTGCTCTTGATCCGCGATACCAGGTCATTCGGTTTACCCTATGAGATTCAGTAACTCGGTCCACGATAGAAGCAAAATCAGAGATGGGCAGGAAGCCATCCAAGCGGGTCAGCTCACCTCGTTCTTCACGACACTTCCTGCTTCGTTGGAAAGAATGCGAATCTGTTCGTGAGCCTCCTGCCTTGACGCTCCTTGAGCGCAAAGCTTCATCAGAATGGACTCCTAAGATTTATATGTCAGCAGACATTCTTCGGCCTAGGATAAGAGTCCGTGTACCGTTATCATAAAGGGCAACTCGGATTGAACATGAGCTGCAATACGCTTGGGATAGACGACCAGGCCGCTGGATATGTTGTCCTAGAAAACAAAAAGGTGGTATTAGAAGGGTTCATGATAGTATCTCGACGGTCTGTCTTACAAGGCCAATGCAAATAGCGTCTGCAAGAAGCATCATCTCGGGTATATCAATTCCTGGCCTTGTTGTTAGACGTTATACCTGCAATGCACAGAAATGTACAGGCACGACTATTGCTTACTGCGAACAGCGCTGTCATCAAGAGTTCGCTCGCACTGGAGAATGGGTTAACTTAACAATCCAAGTCACCAGTCTACGTTAGTATGGTGTCACTTACCCACTGGTCGGCGTGAGTATTGGCGAACGTTGCCGGCTTGGACAACAGCTCGCGCGCCAAGCTGTAGACTCTCTCGGAGCGCATCTAGAACGGTCAGAATGGCTAGACAGGCAGGAGCTAATAGCGACACTTACTGGGTTGCGCTTGTATGCCTGTGATAATTCAGAAGTTAGCATTGACGAGATGGGAGTGCTAAGTTGGAGCTCGTCATGTGTAATTTGTGGTGTTAAAGTATGAGTGTTGCAGAGCACTAACCATGGCCGAAGACCCGATCTGGGAAGACTCAAAGGGCTCTTCGATTTCCTTCCAGTGCGCAAGATGGCGGATGTCACCCGTAATCTTCTGCGCTGAAGACCCAAGACCCGCAACGGCGTTGGCAATGATCAGGTCAACCTTGCGTGTGTAGGTCTGGGTAGAAACGTCATAGCAGGCCGGGAACCCAAACTTTTCGCAGAGAAGCTCATTCAGCTGGTCGCACTTCGCCGAGTCTCCCTGGAAGATTTCCAGAAAGGAAGCCTGCGTGCCGGTTGTGCCTTGAGCGCCGCGGAACTTGAGTTCACTGCGGACATGCTCGATGCTTTGGAGGTCGAGCATGAGGTCCTGCGCCCACTGGGCCGCTCGCTTTCCAACGGTGATCAGTTGAGCTGCCTGGAGGTGCGTGTATGCAAGAGTGGGCTCAGCTGGGCAACTGTTAGTAAGAGCCAGCCCAAGCTACATGATCATAGAGAAGGGGAGGCATGGATGATGTCAGGAGACTCACCCTTCCACTTGATCGCGAACGAGGCAAGGTTGGAGATAACCTTGGCTAGCTTCTTGGATAGCAGGTCCAGGGCGTCCCGGATAAGAATCAGCTCGGCATTGTCAGTCACGTAGCAGCTTGTCGCGCCATAATGCATCACACCGGCGGCGGCTGGGGCAACAACGCCGAACGCGTGAACGTGCTACTCTGGAATTAGCGGGAGCCAAGAAAAGCGACACCACTACAGGCAAACGGCGAAAGGCTTACTGCCATGACATCCTACAAAATATCTCGTCAGCAATGCATCCTCTCCATAAGAACGTGAAACCGCCTACATGTCTCCGGCGCTTCTCCTCGACACGAGCAATCTCAAAGTCGTCATCTGTAACCTCAAGGTGGGCCCTCATCTGCTCCAATGCCTCGGGCGTGATGGTGTCAATTCCGAGTTCTCTCTCGCTCTCAGCGAGGCCGAGCCACAGCTTGCGCCATGTGGAATGGCGAGATCGCTGGCTGAAGAGCTTGGACATTTCCAAGCTGCAATAGCGGCTCGTCAAGGACGTTTGGTACGCATCGTACTGGGAGGCCATTTTTTCTCGCTTTCCGCGGTGCGCGCAAAAGGATCAGCGGTTGCGGTTGAGGTAATCCTGATTGAAAATTTAACAGTCTGATTTAGAAGCTGAAGATAATTCCCCCTCCTGTGCGGTGAGGATTGGCAGAAAGGCCCAAGCGATGTGATTGGCTAAAAAAACCCCAAAACAGCTCTTTTCAAGCGCCTTACAAGGTTGAGATGTTCTGTGCTTTTGTGTCTTTCCCCTCATCCAGATCACGTGACTGAACTGCTGCTCTCTCCATTGTATCCGCATACCCAATTATGGCTTAGCTCTACACGGGCCCAAGACAGAATTTCTGCAAACGAACTGAACAACAGCCAAATTCACAGGGAACGTCCATGTCCAGTTAAGCCTCGAGGTGCAACAAAACCCCTGTTGCGCAAGAATACTTAACGGGGTCTTGGCCCAGCTTCCGCGGTACGTCTCCTCTTCGTTTCAACCAATCGACGAAGTGTCCATAAACGATTCCTAACAGCTCAAAAGGCGACCAACCCTCTACAACGTAGAACAACACCTGCCATCCACTTCGTACTCGACACCAGATTTGACTGAAGATTGTCTCCGAAACCCTCCAAAAGTGCAACAAGCGAGCCACGTCCATCTCCAGACCTCCAAGCTTACAGAGAATGACACAAGATGGAACCATTGATGTATTACCATGTCAGTTTTAGTCTTTTATGACGCGTTTTGTAGTGAAGCCATAAATAATGGGCTCCTGTCGACATGTACCTTTGCGGCCCTGTTGCTGCACTCCGAGAATTCGGGTGGCGTACTGAGGAACTGACGAGGCTATCAATCAGGAGACCCTATGCAAGTGAGACGTGCATACGAGAAATTCGGTCACGAACGACTGATCACTAACCCCCATTTCTCTAAAAACCAGATGCACTGTAAAAAGTGCAGTACTTCAAGCTCAGTGCCTTATAAAAGAATTCCTTAGAATGATTGATTTTCTGGCCCTCTTGGTCCTTTGGCGCAGGCTACTCTTATCAGATTATTGGGTCGAGTGCTCTCTTGTGTATTGTTGTGTGTGTTTACTTCCGAGGGATGCCAACTACGCGAAATCCCCTATTAAATAGGTGGGCCTGTGTGGCCTGCGCTGCACGTACTCGTACATGTAAGATATCTTTCCATCACACTGCACAGGTCTCCACATGTAGCCCATTCGACAATTCTAAAACCTGTCCGTTTCGACCCACGCTCTTCGGGTGCCATAAGCTGAGTATCCTGGCGAGGGATGATCTGAAGCGAGATTGCCATCAGACTGTCTCAAGCTGCGCTGAGGTCGTCGATGCCTCTCCCAGACCAAACTGTCCTCCACAGCTGCGGAGTCAACGGGCGGAGCTGATAGGACTGCACACTTGTCTCGTGGCAGTGCAACACGGCCGGCCAGGATGCGGGATTGCTGACATGAAAATTGGCGAATACTGACCAGGCATCTTGAACCGAAGTGCCCGAACGGAATTCCATGTGCGCGTCGCCCAAAATGTCCGCATTGCCCATCGTTTGGTCGTACAGTTGGTTTTGCGCCAGCCATGCATCACTGGGCCGCATGACGTAGAGGTTCTCGTCCGGTTCTGATGGCATACGGGGCGAAAACTTGAAAAGAAGCACACCTTTATGGGTATTCCGAGCCGTGGTCGTTGAGTTCGTGCAATCCCATATTTGGGCGGAACGCAGAGCAGAGCCTCCGGTAGGGACATTTGAGATCACGTCTGCGTTGAAGATAGACCAAAGGTAGGATCGTAACGGACTAAATGCTGTCCAGACGATGGGCAAGCCGTTCAAGTGTGGGGCAACTTGGTTCGGGTTCACATTGCCAATAAGTTTGGGAATCTGCGTACCCAGCCTTGTGTGTCTCTGATGGGATTATGACCGCCACAGAATCTCATGATGGAATTAGTTCCGTGGTACACAGGGAGGTGTGGTCGCTGGATGGGTTCCAGGAAGGAATCGCAAATTCTCGCATAGGAAGGCGTGCATCCTTTTCCATCCGTCGTGTAACTAGATTTGTCATCCATGCCTTTTGGATTTCCGACCCGAGATGCTAAGCTGCACGATGAGACGTTCGCGCCGTTTCTAGGGTTGGCGAATTTTCGCCTATAGATGCCTGTGGCGTGGATAGTCCGACAGCGAGTTGTCCAATACCGGTTTCCCTCTGCGGATGTAGCCGGGATACTTGTGTATCTACTGGCTAAAGTATGCAGTTGTATAAGTTTCCATGAACTCAAACGACGCACGGCACCCTGTAAATTCAATTTGCTGCGCTTTGGGCAAGGTGGTCCCTTATTGCTTGGGTGAATAGGTGCTCAGTAAGGTACGGATAGCTGCCCCGTTCTCAGGTCTATCGATGCAATTCTGTTCCAATGATTCCAGGCTGCGCCCGAAGGATGGCAGCCGAGTATTTGGGTGGAAAAAATGGTGCGATGAAACCGTCCATGGTGACGATGAGGTAGTAGCAGGGTTTCCTCCCTTGGATTGATGTGAGCCTCAAATTGCAACTCACTTGGGTCTTGCGTCATGCAGGCCGAATTTCATAGTGGATGGAGCTTGTACTCACAGATGCGGTTCTGGGTGTTGGAGTGGGAGAATATTGGTCAATGTTCACGCATGATGGTTTGTTTAACGCTGGGGAAGAAAATGAAGGAAGGACTGAGGAGAGAGAAGATATTTGTCAGCGTTTTATGTGATATCCGTGAGGTAGGGTCGTACCTTCCTCGGGCTGTTGGGTACCTTCCTCAAATGGGAGGGTGTCAGATTGACAAGCACCCCAAGTGGTGGGTCCCTTGAAGATCCTACGTTACACGGTAGCTTCTGGCAGAAACCCCATGATAACCACTGTGAGGGGTAATCACGAGGAAAAAAGCAAACCAAATACCACGTTTTATGCTCTATTCCACACGGCGACAGTCACTTTCCAGTCCACGGCTGTCGTAAAGGCCGTTTAAATACCATCTGGCCTGACAGCGACTGCATGTACGGCTCGAAACTTGTGGGGACTGGCTCGACGACAGGTCACTACTGACTGGATCATTGACAAATCAGGTGTTTCACAGCACAATAGGAACGACAAAGCTTCAATGGAAAGAAAGCATTTGCTGCCACAGCTCCGGAAACAATCTTTATCTTGCGGTCTACAAGCGCATTTGAAAGACAGGTTGCACACGTGAAATCATATTAACCATTATGCCGTTCTCATTAGGATACAGTTTTCTCGTCCGCAGCGTTCACTTCGTCACCCTTTCGACTCTTAAAACGTGGCCTCGCTCAGGTTGGTGTCAAAGTTGGCGTCCTTGAAGGGCACGTTGGCCGAGCCAAAGTCGGTGTCGGTGAGGGCGTCCTGGGCCACGGTGGGCAGGGACTCCCATGCGATCAGCGGCTGGGTGCCGCCGACGGTAGTGGTCAGGCCGCACGAGTGGTTGACGGGCCAGACGCTCTCGTACTTGATCAGCGGCTTGGTGCCGGACAGGGTGAAGCCGTCCGTGGAGCAGTCCCACTTGCCGTGTGCAGACGGGCAGACGGCGACAATGTTGTCGGCCGTCGTGCTGGTGCTGCTGGTCAACCACACAATGGCGCCCTCCCAGTCGTGGCGGTGGCCGAGGCCGTCCGAGGGCTCGTCCTTGGGGAAGTACCACGAGTACATCAGGGCATAGTAGTCGCCGTAGGTGGCGCCACGCACGTAGATCTGGCCGGTGCTGCTGGAGCAGCCGCCGTTGCTGGAGCCCGAGGTTTTCAGGCCGGCACTGTTGGATTAGTCAGCAATCACGATCCGGTCCGCTCGTCCCGTCGCGACATGCG
Organism: Grosmannia serpens; assembly: GCA_029299595.1. Classification (NCBI taxonomy): domain Eukaryota; kingdom Fungi; phylum Ascomycota; class Sordariomycetes; order Ophiostomatales; family Ophiostomataceae; genus Grosmannia; species Grosmannia serpens. The sequence continues at coordinate 18,194 of JANSMH010000319.1, forward strand.
CCTCTTACTTGGTGTTGCCGTCGGCGTCGACGGCCGGGAAGGGCACGCAGCCGTTGACGACCTTGAGGTACGGCTGGTAGGCCAGGTAGACGTCGCCCACGGTGCCGCTGGGGACAGTCTGGGCGAAGCCGACAATCTCGTCGGTGCCGACGGTGCCACGGCGCTCAATGGGGTTGGCGACGGCCGATCCGACGGCCAGAAGCGCCGTGGTGCTGCGCAGAAGACGAGAGAAGACGGCCATTGTGCGATTGAGCTGGAGGGAGACGAGGGAGACGAGGGAGTGGGCGGATGACGTTTTCGTGAAGTGCTCTGCCTGATTTTTCTGTCTGTCCGTGAAGCCAGTCGTGGCAGCCGTTATATACGCTTCCAATACGAGTGCTCGTACGTCCTAGTCGTTGTCCGAACCACGGCTCGTGCGATAAGGGACGAGTCGTCATGCAGCCGGCATGAGCGGCTCATCCCACTGCGTCCAGAATGCCGGAACATCTGCGCCGCCCCCTTTTTTTTCCTCCTACCTAACTGGGCATTCGTATCCGCAAACAGAATCGGCAGAGATTAACACGTGGGACCGGTGGGTCGGTGCGTTATGCAAACCGAGCTGGCGAGGCGGCCTACGCTCGAGAATTAGGAAGTCGGGTCCTTCTAGCGTAGCATTTCGGCTTTTCAGATACCAGGGGGTTGTTCCAGAAAAGGCATGCCTGCCGGCGTTCTGGCAGAACGCTAGAGTCTCGGCAGCAGCCCTAAACACCCTCACGGACCTTTGCACACCGAGAGAGCCGCATCGGGACAGCTGCCAAATCCCTGGCACACGTGGGAGTCTCTGTGGCTGCAGATGACGTTGTATTTCCTCTTGTGAATTCATACTCCGTACGTCGTAACTGATTCTCCTCTGGCCAGTCAGCCGCGCACCTGCACTGCTCTATTGGCCCTCCTCTGTCTCTTCCAGATGGTACACGTGCAGCTCGGCAATCATAGTTCGCGCCGGAACTGTGACACAAATGGGGAAGCCGCCGTAGTCGGGGTCGTTGTTGGGCATCATGGCAAAGATGCCGTTCCTGGTCTCGTCGCCATTGAGAACTCGGCCAGTGCGCAGCTTCCCCGTCGCCACGTCGTCCACGATTTTCTCCTCGAACCGGAGGATGCCCGTAAACGTTGCCTGCGGGCTCAGCGCAGCCGCACGCACCTGGAAGCCCCAGCCGATCAGAAGGAACCGGCCGCCGCCCTGGTGGATGACCATGCCGGCGCCTGGCCCGGGCTTGCCAAACACGAAGCAGCGCTCGATCGTCATCTCGTAACCGCCCCAGTGGCGCACGACGGCCGCCCTGTCCGGCTGGCCGGCCAGCACCTCGTCAAAGGCGAAGCCGGCCGAGCAGCCGGGCCGTCGCTGGGCGTCGAGCACCAGGGCTGACACCGACCGGAGCAGGCCGTAGTGCCGCCGGAACGGATTCGTCGCCGGCTCCAGCGTGTCGATGCCAAAGGGCGACGCACCCAGGGCGGCATAGCTGCCAAAGGCGATCCACACGCGGCGGACGCCATACTCGTCGCGGCGCTGTTCCGGGATGAAGAGCGGCTGGCCGCGATGGCGGTACTTGGCGCACGAGCTGGCATAGTCGTTAAGATAGACGTCCGGGGCCACAAAGTCGAGGTGTGGCGCAAACCTCTGCCACACGTCCAGCACGTTGCTCACGGCACCGCCCGACGGATAGTCGCCCGGAAGACCGCCACCGCCGGCGACGACCGGAAACGCATTGTCCGCATCTGCCGCAACGTAGTTCATCCACACGTTGGTGTACAGCGGCAGGGGATAGGCAGCCTTGCCGGCGCTGGCCACCGTGTTGACGTACGTGGCATAGTGGTAAGCCATGAACAGCTCGTCCGTCTGCGCGCTCTTGCCGAAGACGGATTCCCAGTTCCGGTTCGCAGCATCCAGCGCAGACGTTCCCGAGGCCTTGAAGTAGACCAGATTGGCTTGCAGGTCTGGGTGCAGCGCGTCCCAGTCGTTGTGCAGGAATGAGACGAGCTCTCGCGGCACGGGCTCGGCGAACCTCTTGTTCGCAGCTGCGCTGCCGTCTCGCGAGTCTCCCAGGAGACCCGTCTCGTTCTCCACCTGGACCATCAACACGGTCGAGTGCGCCTCGTCAAACGCTTTGAGATGCGCCATCAGCTTCCCAAACGCCCTGGCGTCTGCTTTGCAACTCTCGGCGTGGAAGATGGAGAGCACGTCGGCCGTCTCGAGAACACCCCCGGCCTTGCGTAGCTTGGCACGTGGGAAGCGCTTCGGGTTCGTCTTGACCCAGGCCGGCGCGTATGTCGAGATTCCTGCATGGCGTCAGTGCTGAGAGTACGCTTTTATCGGTGGGAGCGTACCGTTCTTGAAAGATCCAAACCACAGCAGCACCAGATGCAGGCCGTGCTTCCGAGCCCCCAGAATGACCTTGTCCAGCTCGTCAAAGTCGAACTCGCCCTCGACCGCCTCGATCATCTCCCACGTCACGCAGCCGAGGAGCGTGTTCACGTTGGTGTCCACCATCTTCTTCCATACCGTATCCATGTATTCGGCCGACGTGAGCGACGAGTTCTGCAGCTCGCCGGCGAGCATGAGAAACGGCTTTCCATGCACGACGAGCTGCTTCGACCACTCTGTCGCCACAAGGTGGGGGATACCGTCGAGTGAGAGCGACATTGTAAGGAACAAAATGGCGGCAACACTTATGTGTCAAACCAGAGGCAGCTGTCTTTGCCTAATTTTCGCCTTTGACGGTTTCAACCCAGCGAACTCGGCCACCATGCCAGCTACATGTGATATGTGATTAGAGCCGAAATCATGCTATTGGCCAAGAAGCCCGGTGGTGGTCTGACACCCGGCCAAGTGCAGCGAGATCCACCAGCACGAATCAAAAGAGGCCGAAGAGGTGAGTTTAGAAAGGGGGGTCGACGTTAGAGCAAATACTAAAGAACAAGACTTGAAGGAGCGTTGAAATAGTAAGCAGGCTACTTCATCTTTTTGCTTTACAATTGAACATCGAGGATGGCCTTGAATCGCTCAGCGTCAGCGCCAAGCTATGAACAAGACGAAACGGCGCGTTGACAACAGCGGTTTCTTTAATGTCAAACATGGCTGCAACGCTCTGGTTTCTGATGCCTCCGAGGAGGCTGGCTGCCTTATTTCGCACCCCGTCGAGGAGCGCGGGGTCTCTGCCAAGAAGTCTGTTCTTGTGGGCGAATGTCGTCTCTACGACCGTTGCAAAGACACTTCGAGTCTAGGGCTTACACGCTCTATCTGAAATGGCCTGTCGGCCTGACTTGTGTTCGAAAAGATCTAGAGGGTATCAATCCACTTTGTGTTTCCTACTTTCCTTTAATCGTACTAACCGTCATATTACACGTTTCAAAATCCCGGAAATGATCTGCTTCCGTCTGTAAGGGTTGACTATAGGCTGTACATCGATGCGCTATAAGCCAGGCAAGAGAAACAGTGGCAGTATATTCACAGTTATCACAAATATTTAACCTGCAAGGTTTGACCCGACTCCCTTCGATGACTGAGCAGTATGGTCTATATATAACCTCAAGAAGAGGAGTATCCGTCCCCCTCCTTCGCTTGAATGGATAACTTATTCCGACAGCATCGTAGTATCTTCCTGTTAAATCCCTTCCTATCATTTTCGACTGCCAACTTGTTTTCCGTTCCACTTAAAGTATATTTAAAAAATTTAGACAGCCCAAATGTATATTAGTTAAATAGGCATTTATCTAGTAAAACGACTAGGGATAAATTTAAAGGGCTTCATACATAATTTAGGGCTTATTTTGAGGGTTATAAAGTGTAGTCTTGAAGGGAAAAGGGTAATGGGTTATAGGAGAATAGGAAAAGCCGCCAGCGGGGTCAAAATTGTTGAATATACGCAGAGATGTTATTGTAGTTGTCTACATAGTACTCCGTACTTCTAAGGCAGACACCCGAAAACCCTAGAGTTTTTCATAGAAGGGCTCCCAGTCTCTACGTCTTTAGGTTAAAGGACAGTCTAGTTTAAATGGAAGAAGACATCCTGCAAAACCATACTCTCACCCATCGCTAACAAGGTCGTATCACTTCCGTGTTTGGTAGGCATTTTCCAGCCAAGCTGATGAAAAAGTCGGCCAGTGTCTTTACGATATATACAGACCACGTCCCACAACCATGCCCATCTTTAGTTCCTGTCGCCCATAGTTTCCAGTATCCCAGTCTGGTCACGTGATAGAATGGGCAGGAACTGGATGAACATTGTGCATCTGACAGGAGCTCTCTCTTCAAAAATCTGTGAGGCTAGTAGAGCTGCAATACGTTTCCTTGATCGGGCACGTTCTTTCCCGTGGCCCGCGCCGACGCATGTCTACGTAGCACTAATTTGCCTCCACCCCTGGACGATCTTTTCGTGATACCATAATGGCCTCGCGTCATTGGATTTTGCACTGGTGGTGGTCCAAGCGTCCATACTGCTTCTATCCGCAGCCGAGCAGCCCTTGGAAAATTAAAGCTCGCAGCTGAATCCAAAACAGGAAGTTGCAAAGACTCGTCGTGACGTACGAGCACGCCGCATACAATGGCGTCTTGCAGTCGTGGGGGTGCTGCGGCGATTGTTAGTGTGCAGGCTGTGCGCATTGGCGCCTGGGTAATACTACAAGAGGACAGGGCACGAAGAGTAAAGAGGAATTCCGGTCCACAAGCGTCCTTATTGGACAAGACAATTGTTACCAGAGAGACCATTTCGTCATTGCTCCCAACTATCACGTTTCATGCAAGAGGGTGCGTTTTATGAACAGCCAAGGTCGCAACGATCGCCACCCAAGACGGGTGCACGCCTGCATTGCCATTCTGTAATTTCGTAAACTCTTGCCATGCATGCAATGCCTTGGCTTAAATAGCCAGCGTCGCCACATTTTTATACATCTATCAAACCCCCGGCAGATTTGTCATTGGGGGCTCCGATGCCGAATATCAAAGTACGAGTACAATGACAAACGCGATTTTGAGGTGGAAACTGGGTGACTTGAGGGCGAAGCTCTCCTTGGCAATCCATATATAACTAGAAGGTGTAAATGAAAACTATTGGAAAGATTCAAAATATTCTCTTAAATTATCATCCGGGTTTTTGGCTGCAGTTCGTTCCGGCCAAGCATCAACTAAAGACAATGGGATCTTTGGAGAAGTCGTCTGGTGGCCGTGGAGGGATTGAAGCCACGGTAACCGAAGGCTCAGGCAATGTTTCTGATGGAAGTATCAAGTATGTTGGCGAGAGGGGCGGCAACGATGCCCCCTTGACATACCAAGAAGCAACCGGCGCTCCTGTTGAGCATAACTCACCTCTAGGATACTCTGTCGGCCCAGTGACCATTGTCCTCATCAATGTCACTATGATGATAGGCACCGGCATCTATTCCACGCGTACGTCTGAGAGAATGCACGTCGTCGGTCTGAACAAACACTGATCCATTCTTTTCAGCGTCTTCCATCTTGTCTGGAACCGGTTCTGTTGGGCTCGCCTTGATCTACTGGACCCTTGGCTACCTGGTATGATATCTGTTGAAAACAAATGGGGACAGGAAAATGCAACATTTCTTAGCTGACTTGGACGTAGATATGTCTTGCATCGGGCGCCGTCTACCTCGAATTCACAGCCTACTTCCCAAGCCGATCTGGATCCGAAGTCGTGTTTCTCGAGCAAGCCTATCCACGTCCCATATGGTTCTTTCCAACGGCATTTGCCATGCAAAGCGTCCTTCTGTCGTTCGGAAGTGCCAATGCAGTCGGTAATATTGCATATTGCACTCCCTCCATATTTCGGTGGAATGCGGCAGCTGACCTCGAGCAAATAGTCCTGGCGAAGTATCTATTTGCCATTTCTGGCCATACCGGCTCGAACTGGCATGTCAAAGGCGTGGCCATTGCTGGATACACTGTCGCCGTCCTATGTAAGTAGCCCTCTTTACAACTCTGTCTCTGAGCTTGTCCTAACAGTTCCAAGCCGTGGCTTTTAGCACAAAGAACGCGTTCCGCGTTTCCAACGCCATCGGTGTTGTCAAGATTTCGACGCTCCTGTTCATTATCATCACCGGATTTGTCGTTCTTGGCGGGCATACATCGGTCAAGGACCCCAAGGCAAATTTCCGCGACGCATTCAAAGGCACAGGATCGGGAGGCGCATATGGTGCCACGACGGCTCTGTACCGCATCATTTTCTCCTATGGAGGATACAATAACGCTTTCAATCTTGCCAACGAAGTAAAGGTGCCGTTGTTCTTCCCCGAGATAGCTCCACTCTCGTTTGTTGTCGATCAAGCCTAACCTTGGCACAGAACCCGGTGAAAAAGCTCAAGGTCTATGCAACTGCTGCTCTAACCATCGTCTACATCCTTTACATGTTTGCCAATGTGGCCTGGCTTTCTGCTAGTAAGCAAATATATCAAGTACATATGATAATGTCACACCACTGACTGCAATGCCACTCCAGCCCCCAAAGAGGAGCTCGAGTCATCTGGCCTCACAGCAGCCAGCCTCTTCTTCACAAAAGTCTTTGGAACCAGCGGCCATGTCCGAGGACTGAACTTCCTGATCGCCCTGAGTGCATTCGGGAACATCATGGCCGTTATCATCGGCTTGTCGCGGGTGATCCGAGAGTCTGGACGGTGCGCAACCATTCTTCCCGCTACTGAAGTCCAAGGCGGGTGAGGGAGCTAACAACGCAATAAAGACAGGGCGTGCTTCCATGGACCAGCTTCTGGGTCTCGACCAAACCCTTTGGAACACCCGTCGGGCCATACTTCGTTGTGTGGACCCTGACAGTGCTGATCATTTTGGCCATCCCCTCGGGGGATGCTTTCAACTTTGGTAAGCCAACAGAAGACGGATGAAACGGTTGTATCGACTAACGTTAGAGCAGTTAACGATTTGAGAACAATTCCTAATGCCTCCTTCAACTTGGCCATGGCAGTTGGAATCTACATTGTGCGATGGCGACGCAAGCGAGCAAATCTTCCCGAGCCCGAGTTCAAGGCCTACAACTTTGTTGTAATCTTCAACATCCTCATTCAGCTGTACCAGCTCGTCATGCCATGGTATCCTCCTGCCAAAGGCATCACCTCTGGCGATGTGAGCTTCTTTTATGCGACATACGCGGTGACTGGGGTTGGAATGTAAGTCTACCTCCACAAGTACTTTGCCTTTCGTCCGGTTGACTCTAATTCTGGTCGATAGCCTGATTGCTTGCGGATCCTACTACTACTTCTGGGTCATTTTACTGCCAAGATGGAAGGGCTACAAGCTACGCCAGGAGATCGTCACTTTCGAGGATGGCGCACGGAGTCATCGAATCACCAAGGTCCCAGTCGGTGAGGTTGTGGAATGGGACTCGATTCATGATGCCACCGGCCGTCTGCGAAGTTCCTATGTTGCCGATAATGAGGGCCAGGAAAAGTACTCCCACGATGCATGATGGTAGAGCAGCAAGGCTTGTTGTCGGCATTTCACGAGAGCATTATACATGTACAGTCACTCGATATAGCGTTCATCGTAGCATATTGGGGCATCTGTGTCTTCGAGTCTTCATTTTCGCGCAATCTATCTACGTGAAGCTGGCTGCTGAAGCCGGATATCAACAGACTAAAAACCCGGGAAGAAATCGGCATTGAAGGAAACCCAGTCCTCACAACATCCATCATGGCTGGCTCGACTCTACCGTCTAACCCACGCGTCCAGAAACCAGTGCACTAAATGGACCGACGACACTGTGGTAATATCCTTTTCTGTAGTCAGACACCGATCTAACGGTTGGATTATAGGACTTGGTCCGCATTTACAAGAGAACGTTTGGCCTTGCGATTTCAAGCAAGATGAGTGCAGGCGGAATCTGTCTGTTGGAGTGGAAGCGAGCTCGAGCCGACTATGTGTGAGTTTGTTGAATATTCCATCTGGTTTTAGAGCTAACATGATGCAGAGGAAAGATTGATTACGAATAGAACTTTTTGAAATACACATTGCATATCGCTGCTGAAACTGACCACCCCATCACTGTCATTCTGTTTATACAAGCTCGGCCGCCGTTTGTGTGGTGCGAGGAAAGGCCTGACGAGTCTGGACTGCCGACTGCTGTCAGAACAAGTGACAACTATTGGAGTCAGAACTTACAGTTGTGCGTCATCAGGTTGGACCAAGACGATGCCGCGGCCGCCCGCTGTTTGACCTCCTTCGCGCAAGAAACGGTGGCGGGCAGCATTGCGTGACCTTTGGGTCGACTGCTAGGAGGTTTGTATTGTCGGTGTAGCCAATGGACATTGTGCTGCTGATTGCGGAGAGGGCTTGAAAGACGGGCGTGGTGAACACAATCGGAGAAAGGGGGGGCTTTGCGGCGCTCCGATTTGTGCAGTGATGAGGCGCTGTCTAGCCGGCGGACAGGTAGTTCGCTGTCCAACGGCTGAACTGAAGCAGGAGGTTGGGGTTGACAAGGGTGGAGGCAGGCCAGTTGAGACATGAACATCAAGCGGGAGAACAAATGCGATATCTCTGTTCAACCATGACTTCCGGACGGTGTCGGCGGTGGGTCGTGTAGCAAGCCAGGTAAACCAGCAGCACCTTTGGCGTCTTGTAGTAGCTTAACCACAGCCGCCTGCCCCATCTCAACGGCCCAAGACAACGGTGTCCGGCCTAAATTATCCTTTGAATCGACCTCGACGCCATTTGTAGCTAGTAGTAGCTTAACCACTGCCTCTTTTCCCCCCCAAGCAGCCCAAGACAACGGTGTTCGGCCTGAATTATCCTTTGAATCGACCTCGACGCCATTTGTAGCTAGTAGTAGCTTAACCACTGCCTCTTTTCCCCCCCAAGCAGCCAAAGACAACGGTGTTCGGCCTGAATTATCC
>JANSMH010000320.1:0-27067 GCA_029299595.1 Grosmannia serpens
GGCTGAGCGGGCGCGGGGTGCGGGAGGGGGGGCTGGCGTTTTGGTCGTTTTTTTTTTTTTCTTTTTTTTTTTTTGTGTTTTTTTTTGTCTTTTTTTCGTTGTTTTTTGTTTCTTTTTCTTTTCCCTTTTTTCCTCTTCCCGGACATCCCTCTTTCTTCCCCCCCCCCCCCCCCCACGTCTAGAAGACCAAAAGAAAAGGAGACGAAAAGGCGCGGAAGCAGGCGCGGCGAGACCCTTGTTTTTTTTTTCATTCCGAGGTTAGGCATATATGGAATATCATTGCGCCTTTATTGTTATCGCAAGGCATGGGAGCGGTGGTGTGTGGGACAAGCAGGGCCTCCCTTTATAGCGAGGTTGGATGGGTGGCAACGAGCTGAGATTCAAAGAGTCTTTTGTTTTTTTCCGCGCGTCTTTTTTCTTGCTCTGCGCATTTTGGATCTGTTGTGCATTCCCGAGAAGGCACGGTGCAGAGTCGTCTACATTGGACAAGGCAGAGAGAGAGGCTGTCGGTGGACTCGAAAAGGTTGCGATTCTATGTAGAGGCGGCATTCCCAGCCGAGGTCGCCTGCCTTAATCAGCTTCAATCGAAATGTGTAATCTCTCTTTTTGTGTATTCTCCGGCCTCGTGTATCTCCAATGCCAATTTCTACCAGTGAGAGCAGGTCGCCTGTAAGATGCAAAGCGACATTGGATGCGGAACTCTAGATTCGTCTGTATTTCCAACCATGCAAAAGGACACTGTCCGTGCTGAGTCATGTCTCAGCGCTTCTGCCTACTGAGCCTTGGCGGTCTTTAGCGCCTGATTCTTCAGCTTCTCTGCGCGCGCAATCTGCGCCTCGACGCCAATGCCGCCAAACACGAGCGCCACGCCGAGCCACTGCATGTGCGACAGCCGATGGCCAAAGGCGACGACGGACAGGATCATTGTGCACATTTTGCGAGTCACGGTGACGGTGACGAGGAAGACGGACGAGAAGGTGGCGAGCGCGTAGACTGGGCGATGGTCAGCAGGGGAACACGGAAGCGAGCGCGAAAAACGAAAAAGCGGCAGGGCCGGGGGGGGGGGGGGGGACGCAATACAGATAAAGATCTGGCCGACGGCGCCGCAGGCGGCAAAGCCGAGGACGTCGCGCCAGACGGCCGGGTGGCGCTGCAGAAAGGCGAGGGCGGCGGCCAGTTCGCCGCCGTCGGCCCCCGCGGCGGAAGCGTCGACGGCGCCGAGCCAGGCGCCGACGCCGGAGCGCACCAGCCACGGGTTGACGGCCAGCAGGTAGACGCCGGTCACGGCCGTCTGCATCAGGCTGTTGGCGCACATCATCTGGGGGCCGGAAAAGGGCCGGAAGGCCTCGAAGACGTAGTCCTGCGTGCTGTTGGTCAGGCCGTCAAAGAGCAGGTTGATGCCCAGCAGCAGGAGGCCCCAGGACGTGTGGCCCGCGGCCGACGACGACGACGGAGCCTTGCTGCCGTGGCGGCTGCCCGTGTGCAGCGTGAAGACGGCCACGCCGGCCGTCACGGCCGCCACCACGAGATACTTGTAGAGCGGGTAGCGGCGCCGGAAGACGGTCACGTGCAGAAACATGACCGGCAGCAGCTTGCACGACTTGGCCAGGATGTACGTAATATAGTCGATGTGGCCGAGCGCCGCGTAGCCAAAGGGCGACGCCAGCGACGACGTCAGCGCCACCAGCAGCAGCGGCGCCAGCAGCCGCCGCGACGGCACGATCGGCGGCACCGCCTGCCCGCGCGGCGTCGCCGCCCAGAGGTACGCCAGGCCCGTCGCTGCCGCCATGGCCGACTGCACCGTGTTGAGAAACACGGGAAAGTGGAACACCTCCGTGCTGCCCTCGCCGCTGCTCGCCGTCGCCGCGTGTGCCGTCGTCGTCAGCTTCTCCTGCAGATAGCCCCATGTCAGGCTTCCGTTCCGCGCCACCGTCAGCACTGGCACCCTCTTGCATCCTCTCCCGTGCTGCACTCACAATGACCCGTAGATGCCGGCCACGGCAACCACCACCTGCTGGATCCCCGCGGCTGCGGCAGCCGTCTCCACAGCCTTGGGCTTGCTTCCTGCGCCCTTGCCTGCTTCCGGAGCCTGCCCGCCGGCCTCCTGGCTCCTCGATCGCAATGCCGCCACACGGTCCTCCTTGCCCACATACTCCGAGGACGGTTCGCGCCGGACCGGCGCGGCCTGCTTGGTTCGTGCCATCTGAGCGAAATCTGAAAGAGAGAGACACTATATCGTCCGCCAGCTGAGGTGCAGCTAAAAACTCTGGTGACTGGAAAAAAGAAATCAAAATACAAATGCGACTAAAGAGCGGCCTGAAAGAACGACATGCGAGCAAACATGGCTGGCGGACAACGAAACACCAGGTCGCTTAATACTGTTCGAGGTTGAGATTAAGGGACAATCTGGCTACTACGATAAAAGAAAGGTGGCCCTTGTCCAATTCCGGTAGGCGGTGTGAGCTCCCATGCTTATCTAAAAATCGACCTAGCATGGAGCTGCCGCATCTCGGCAGCTACAGGCCTGGAACAACACAACACACTTAACACAATGCTCTCTCGAATTTCATATATTTTCTCATCTTAACACGGACATACCGCTATCTCGCCTTTTCCTTGTCGCAGAGGGACGTGCAGGAGATGGCAAATATCACGGCTAGTGTTTTGGCTTATATGGACTATCGACAGCCTGGCAGGAAGCATGGATAGATTGAGACAGAGCGGTAAAAAAGAGCTGAGGGAGAGGATGTTTAGTCAAACTGGGGATACAGCGGCGTTTGCTTTCTTCGGCCGAACAAGCTCAGGGAGGAAATTAGTACTGCAGAGATTCAGGAATGACGCCCGAGCGGTGACAAAACAGGCGGTAGTTGAGAAAAAGAGTGGCCGAGGTAATCAGAAGGACATGGCAGCGATCGAGATTGGGGCGGTTCTCGTCTGGTTGCAGAGAGCTTTTGGTTAGGATCTTTCAAAAGGAGTTTTTGACGACTAGGAAAAATATGGAAGCTGATGGTGCATCCGGAAGGTGGAAGCGAGGCGGATAGAGAGAAGGCGAGATGCGAGAAGGTCGAAAACTCAAATGCTCCCCTGTAGAACCCGTTTCCGTTTTTCCATTCCTCATCAGAGGGTTATATCGTCATAAATCATCGCCGATGGACAAAACACACACACATAAGAGCCTGGTCTCCATCCATATCCGACCGCCTTTGTCGAGGGCAAAGAAGAGATTCGACTTCGTGAAGCGCCACTCGGGGTGTAGAGACAGGCCGCCAACCAAAAGGCGAAAGGAGTGAGACCGTATGAAAGGGGAAGGGTGGTAGTGATAAAGAGATAAAGTCGACGTGGAAGGCGAGTGGGTGGCGGCGACCTTTTTCTCTCTCTAGGGACCAAATAAAAGCACAAATAAAATGTAACAAGAACAAAGAAAGAAAAATCTCGTCATGGCATCATTTCTGAACTGTCCTTGCGTCCGCCAGTGAAAGAGCAAATTTCAGCCTTGCGGCAAGCCAGATCTGGGGATTCCTCAGTTTGAAGGGTTGCCAAATCCGAGAAAATAACAATTATCGGGAAGACGCCGAGAAAGAGAGACGGGAAAGATCAACAAGAGTTGCATCTTCCTCACTGAAGCAATAACGAGATGGCAAGCGACAGGGGGGGGTGGGGGTATGTTGTCGCTATTTACTCGGCCGGTCCTGCCTGGCTCCGACGCATCTTCTCTGCCTCAAGGTTCTCGTAGAGAAGGAAGAGAGCAGTCTCATTCGCCTTGGCGCTTCCCATAATGGTGAACATCCTCTCGCCGGTTTCATCGTGCGGGGCCTACAACGGGTCAGCTCGGTTACACGGCTCTCACCAATGGAGCAACGAGGAGGGTCTTTTACCTTTGCAATAGAAATGCGAGCGCCCGACGTCTTGCGTATCTCGCTGATCTTGCTGCCGGCCCTGCCAATGATGCAGCCAACCATGTCGGCGGGAATGCTAATGTTCTGTGTTTGAATCTCGTTGCCCTGCTCGTCGTGTGTAGGAGGGCCGCGGGCAGCCGCGTCCGAGTCCGAACGTCGGTTGTTGGGACGTGACGAGGCGCCGTTGCTGAAGTCGGCGCCGTTGCCCGTGCGCGTGACGCGGGTGTTGCCATATTCGGAGCGGCCACCGCCAGAGTTGTAGTTGGAGGTGGGTGCAACGCTGCCGCTGCCGATAGTGGGAGAGGTGCCCTGCGTGCGCACAACAGGGTTGTACAAGACGGTTCCGGTACCACGCTGCCAGTCATCGACAAGGCACTTGCAGATTTCCCACACGGCCTTCTGGATGCCCTCTGGCGTACCCTGGACCTCGACAATACGCTCGGTGGACTGGGGGAGCATGTCCTTCTGGGCTACCATGCGGACGCCGGACACATCCTGGATGTGCTTAATCTTGAGGCCGCCGCGGCCGATGACAGTGCCCATCTGGTTGTGAGAGATGAGCAGCTTGATGGCTGCGGGGAGTCAGCAAACGGGCCGAGGTACAGAATGCGACGGGAGCATCCCGATCAGGCATGGGGACTTACGGTGGGTGCCGTTGCCCTGAAGTATGCCGCCCATTCCCATGGTGGGGACGCCCTCCAGAAGGGCACGGGCGACAACAGCGTAGGCCTTTGAAATGGCGTCGCAGCCGCCGGTGATGGTGAGGACGCGATCGTGAACGCCCTGGACGACCTTGCTGACGCCAGCCTTGACGCCGGTCTCGTCACGCAGGTCTGCCACATTCTTGCCTCCCTTGCCAATGATGACGCCGGCCTCCTTGGACGACACAATCGCGCGCAGGGTCAGCTGGGTCTGGGCATACTCCTCGTCGGTCTTGGGGATGATCTCGCCGTCGGGGCCGAGGCGTGGCTCGTCATCCATCTTCATGTGGTCGGAAAGGTCCGAGACATCGTTGCCGTTGGGCGAGATACCGTCCTGTTGAGCAGACATGGTTGGAGGTTCGGGTTCGGTAGAAGGGCAGCGAGGTGATGGAAGATCCGAGGTCGGTCGAGGCGTCGAGATAGGTGGGAGAGAAGCGGGGGAAGATGTTGAGGAGGCAGCGGGAAGCGAGGAAGTGGAGGGAGGAAGGGAGGGAGAGGGCGAGGAAGAGGAAGGTAGGTAAGGAGAGAGGGAAGAAGGGGTGAGGGGTCGAGAGAGAGGAGGGAGGCTGTCGAGGGTTGAGATCGAAGAGTGCGAAGGGTGGTAGGTTTTTAGAAGGAAACGTGAAGGGAAAAAAACCCGGAAAAAATGAGGGGACGTTTTGGCGGCGGCGCGTGAGAAGAATTTGTGTGGGCTGGCAGACGGCCGGTGGGGAGTGGCTCTGGACGGAACAGCTAATGTGGGTGAAAAGACGGAACGGTACTGTGATTGGTCAGAGACATGGCCAGTCGCACAACGCCGGCGTGGACTTAAGAGACGAGGAAAATGGGATACTTTCGCAAAACAAAGAAAAAGCACGTATGGGTGGAGGCAGAGCTAAGAGGCACGAGGCATGAAAACAGCAGAGGAACATCCACAAATAGATGCCGCAGAGCAAGCCACGGATAAGAAAACGACAGGAAAGCGCGGGCGGGCTGGGTGGGTGGGATAGGCGAGTATCTGACGTCTGATCTCCGACATTATGTCGAATTTGTACATAGTCAGATACCTTGGGGGTGTCTAAAATTGTGGAGAAAAAAGGACGGTTTCGAGACGAGAAGTTCCACGGACAGACAGGGCATGAATAATATCGCAGCGCTGGGGATGTTTTTCGCCATCGTATGTCATACACCGGATAGCGGGGGTCTGGGAGGCAAGAAAGCATGGTGCACAGCCCCAGCTGCAGATAACGCCGGGTAGTTGAAGGTTGTAAGGCCAGAGAGAAGGTAAGATACATACCCCTGTAGTGGTATGCGGTTTGGGTGCCGTTGTGGAGAGGTGGTTGCCAATAAGCGGTAGTTGCGTAAAGCTGCCCCTAGTGTGTGTGGGCTCTGGCAGGTTCCGTTTGTTTGGCGCGAACGAGAAGGTCTGCTTGGTAGGCAGCGATGGGGCAGATCAGCAGTTTGGCATAGAGGGGGTGCTGTCGAGAGGACGCTATTCGACGTGTGAGGGTTTGATAGGAGAAGGCTCGGCCCCGGCGGAAGAGAGACGGGGTGAACAGATGGGCTTGATTGGGGCGGAGAAGAGGCAGGAGTTGATGGGTAGTAAGAGACAGGGATTGGCGGAGAGAAGAGGAAGTGCAGGGCTCGAAGGGGGCGAGGCCGAAACAGAGATGGGAGACGGAGATGTGGGAGTTTGAGAGGGAAGACAGGAAAGAGTGAGAAGAGGATGGATATAGGAGGGAAGATGGGGGAGAAAAGAAAGAGGAGAGAGGAGAGAGGAGAGAGGAGAAGAGAGAGAGAGGAGAGAGAGAGAGAGGAGAAATTGTGCAAAAGGGAAGGAGAGGTGGGAGTCAGAAAGCGAGAGAGGGTGTGAGACAGGAGAAGGCGTGAATATGAGAAGGTCCAGCAGTGTCAGGGCAGTCACAAGCTGTGAAGAGGGTGGCATTGAGGTGACCTAGGTGCATCTACATAGTGGACGCTGCATAAGATACAAGAGAGTGTTCGTCCTCTTGGGAAGGCAGGAACAATCTGGCTGTACCCCACCATAGTGTTCACACGGGCGGGGGAGTTGCGACGGGTGTAAGGAGACTGACTACATGCAAATACTTGTGATCTCAGCATAGAGCATGGAACACGGAGCATTTGATAGGTTTGACATGCTGAGCATTTCTGCCTGTCTGTCTTTTGTCCGGGCTGCCCTCTTTGATTGGCTGTGTTGCCCTAAGCTGGCAAATGCCAGCAGACGTCGAATGCCCGGACCAGTCGAGATTACCGGCGGAGGCAGGCACGTCCGGGACAGGAAGGAACAGGCCACGACAAAGAGGTCGAGTCTATTTTGGAGGAAGGCGCCCTCTAAATGTCCTTGCCAGCAATAGGCAAATGGAGACTGTCGGAAAGCCAGATGATCCAGCCAGCAGGCTCGACGTCTTTGGGACAGCCTTCAACATCACAGTCCTGCAGTGGTTCCAGCACTGCTGCATGCGAGGCCACACAGCAGTGGGACAGACTGCATGAGGAGGAGTGACACGCTGAGCACGACAGGGAGGTGCAGTGAGAGAGAGAGATCTGGAGAGCGACTACTTTTCCACTTTTCCACTTTTTTCACTTTTTTTCACGTTATTTCACTTTTTCTTTGAAAAAACAAAAACAAAGAGCCACCCAGACACAGGTCGGGGGACCTCGCCGGCTCGCCGGTCTGTCGCAGCAGGCGGCCGGGCGGCCGCTACCGCGAGCGCAGGGCGGCCTCGTGCTCGACCCAAAAGTTCCTGCAGGCGCGGTGGCCCCAGTGGTCGACCCACCACTCGCCGAAGCTGTCCTGGACGTCGTCGGGGTCGATGCCGCGCAGGCGCTCGTCGCGGCGCAGGCCGCAGACGACGCAGGGGCGCGGGGCGGTGGGGACCATCTTGGCGACGGCGACGGGGATGGAGTCGCCGGGCAGCTCGGGCACGCGGAGCGGCTCCTGGTGCTTGTGCTCGTGGGCGACGACGGCGGCGAGGGCGGCGTTGGCGGTGGCGACGGCGCTGCGGATCTTGCCGACGTGGCGGCGCCAGGCCGCGACGACGTCGGCGGCCTCGCGGTCCTCGCGCTGGCCCTGGGCCCGGTCGACGCCGGCGAGCTTCATGCCGCCGCCGCGGCTGCTGCCGGCGGCCGAGATGGTCATGCTCTGCGCCAGGAACTTGTCGCGGTGCCAGCGCTGCTTGCGGCCGGCCACGATGCGCGCCGCCACCACGACCAGCTGCAGGTAGCTGCGCAGAAAGGCAATCGTTCTGGGGTCGCCCAGCACGCGGCTGCGCACCTCGGCCGACTGGCCCGCCATCGGCCGGAGCAGCGCCTCGTCCGGGAGGCCCAGCAGTGCCGGAAACGCCGACAGCAGGATCGATGGCGGCGGCACGTTTGTCGGCGGCGGTGTGCCGTCCGGAATCGTCTTGGCCGCCGGCCGGGCCACGGCCGCGGGCAGCGGAATCGCTGCTGCCGTAGCCACAGCGGCAGCCGGCGCCGTCGGGGCCGCGTCCTGCGCCTCCCAGTCCCACGCCGAGGCCGAGGCCGAGGCCGAGGACGCAGACGCCGACACCACGGCACATCTGGCCGTGTCGGGCGTCACCAGCGACTCGGCCAGCTCCCACGCGTCCCAGTCGTCGGCCGTCGGGGCTGCGGCAGAACCTCCCTTGCCCTTCCCGCCTGCGACCGACGCGGGATCAAAGTTGGGCCACACGGTCATGGGCGATGGCGTCCGGTTGGCAACCTGCTCTGCCGGGAACGCCGACCCGTTTGGTGTTGCGACGGCCAGGCCCGGAAACGGGTTCCGCTCCCGGAAGGAGGGCGACCTTGGCGGCTGCGGGTACTTGCCCGAAGCCGTAGGGGTTGTAGAGGTGCTGCCGAAGCTCAGCACTGACAGCAGCTCGGCCGGCGGCTGCTTCGTCTGTGCGGAAGAGGCTTGGAAGTTCTGTCGGGGGACTGTGAGGCCCGCCGGGGCTGGTGCTGGGTCCGACAGGGAGAGGAGGTCGACCAGAGCCGTCGCCGTCGGGTGAGGCTGGGGAGAGGCCGGGGTCTGGACGGATTCAAAGTCGCCGAAATCGTCGTCGTCGTCGTCATCGTCAAAGTCGGGCCCTTCGGTCCCGTCATAATCCTCGGCATCAAAGAGCACGTTGGGGTTTGCGGGCCGCTGCGGCTTCTGTGGCTTCTGCGGTGTCCGAGCCGACCTGGGCTGGTCAGGGACGGGAGGAGGCGAAACCACCAGGCCAGGCTTCTCCATGCTGGGTGCGCTGTCGCCAAAGTGAATGAGGGTGTTTGTCATGAGATCGATTGTAGACGACCGCACCACGCGTGTCTTGGCCCGCTGCTGTGGTACCGGCTGTAGTTGGGGTGGGCGTGGAAAGGCCTGACGCGACACGGATCTGGTGACCGAGACGATTGCAGCTGCCGGCACCCCCGACAGGTCTGGAGCCGGCGAGGCGTCCTCAAAGTCCCCCCACGTGTCATCGTCATCGTTGTCTCCTGCGGCTGTCGCCGGCTGCGACGGCACTGCCGTCGACGTGTCCCAGACGCTCCGGGACGGCCGTGTCTGTATCTGTGGCTGTGGCTGCGGGCCTGCCTGCTGTCTCGGATGCTGTTGCGCCGAGGTTGGCGACAGCAGGGCTGTGCTGAGAAAGGCAAAGGGGTCATCGGGCTGCTGGCTGCTGTGGGCCGGTGTTTGGCCCGACGGCGAGCTCACAGCCCGGCTGCTTCCCGAAGAAGGACCAAACTGGGCAAACAGGTCCGCCGACATGTTGCTGGCGTTGGGTGCGCCGAGAGAGGCTGGACGGGGCCGAAAGGTGTGTGGAAGACGGGGACGTCGTTCTTTGGAGGGAGCAGACTCGTTGCCACGTGATATATGGCTATCCAGGCAATGTCACGTGTGAGACCAATACTCCGAACAAGTACTCGTCCGCCCAATGCGATCTTGCGGGGACGGGTCGCTGGACTGGGTCGCCGAGAGGACGGGGACGAACGAGACTGGACGAGGGAGGACGGCCACTTGTCCATTCAGACAGCCATCGCCCCTGTCTCTGCAGGACGAGCATGGCCGTCTGGCGACAGCGCCGGCGGTCCCTCCAATGGCGCCAGCCGCCGGCTTTATTAGCTCCAGCTGGAGTGGGGCTGCTGCTCGGAAATGCGCTGAGAGCCGCTAGGCCTATCGTGAGTGGCCTCGAGCGACAATCCAGCCGGTCTCGCGCTGTCCCCCTTCCACCGTCAGCATCTCCTCGTCGCCAGCACGACGAGACGGCAGGGCCACGCGCTCTCGGATTCCGCCGTCTCTCCGCCCACCGGGTCAAAGAACAGAAGCATCAGACACACGCAGCGAGGCGCCATGCGGTCCCTCTCCGAGAGCAGGTGAGTGGCCTATCTTGCAGAACTGGATCATGGGATCTCTGCTTGTGGTGGCCTGTTTGATTAACGTTCCTCTGCACGCCCAGACAGCGGTGGGCCGAGACGGGCTGCTCCAGCATTGCCGTCCTGCAGCAGGCAGTCAAGCAGAACGGGCCGGCCAGTCCGTGCGAGACCGGACTGCGCTCCGTGTGCTGGAAGGTATCTTAGTTTTTTGTCTCCCAGGTCCGGCCTCTCTCGCCCGCACAGACGGCTGACACGGACCGCAGATCTTCCTGCTCTTTCGCGACGCGCCGGCCGGGGAGCGGCTGCGCATGCTGGGCGAGGCGAGGGCCGACTACGAGGCGCTCGGCGAGCGCTACCTGCAGTTTATCAAGCACCCGGAGCGGCTGACCGAGCTCACGGTCGATCCGCTGGCCGACGATCCCGAGGTGAGCAGCGGCCCTTTTTCTTGCAGGTGCAGGTGTGAACGGGCGCAAGGCTGAGACGCCCGCCAGTCTCCGTGGGACACGTTCCGACGCGACGACGTGGTGCGCAGCGAGATCCTGCAGGACGTGCGGCGGCTGCCGGACGAGCCGTTCTACCACCAGGAGCACATCCAGACCCTCATCCTGGACGTCTTGTTTGTCTACTGCAAGGACCACCCGCGCGCCGGCGGCTACCGCCAGGGCATGCACGAGCTGCTGGCGCCCCTTGTCTACGTCCTCGGCCAGGACGCCATCGATGTTGCTGATGCTGCTGCTGCTGATGCTGCTGCTGATGCTGCTGCCGGGGCAGAGGCAGAGACAGACACGTCCGACGCATCCATGGAAGCCATGCTGGACGTCCGGTACATGGCGCACGACTCCTACGCCCTCTTCTCTGCGGTCATGGAAAAGGCGCAGGGCTTCTACGAGCTCAGCTCCAACGGCCAGTCCAGTCGCAGCAGCACCAGCAGCAGCAACAGCAGCAGCAACAGCAGCACCAGCAGCACCAGCGATAAGAACAAGAGCAAAAGCAAAAGCAGAAGCGTGCGGCCCAAGGACGTGCTGGCAGGTCCCGGCCTGTTCACGTCACCGTCGCCCGGCCCGTCTGCCGGCGTGGTGGAGCAGAGCGCCATTGTCGAGATGAGCAAGGCCATCCACGAGGGCACGCTGATGAAGATTGACCCCGAGCTGGCCGTCCACCTGAAGGAAATCGAGGTCCTGCCGCAGATCTTTCTGATGTTCGTCCCCCTCTCTCCCCTCTCTGAAACGCTGCAGGATCTCTGACGTCTGCCTGCCAACAGTCGCTGGATCCGGCTGCTGTTTGGGCGCGAGTTCCCGTTCGACCAGCAGCTCGTCCTCTGGGACAGCATCTTTGCCTTTGACCCCGACCTGGACCTGGTGCCGCTCATCTGCGTGGCGATGCTGCTGCGCGTCCGCTGGGAGTGTAAGTCTGCTGTGCAGTTCCATTTTCCGGCTGCGGCTTCCGGCAACAGGTCCAAGCTGACAAGGGGACAGTGCTGGAGGCCGACTACTCCGTGGCCCTGCAGCTGCTGCTCAAGTATCCGCCGCCGGCGCCGCCCCACGGGCCGCACACCTTTGTCGACGACGCGCTCTTTCTGCGGGACCGGGCCGGCGTCGACGGGGGCGCCAGCCTGGTGCTCAAGTACACCGGACGGGCGCCGGCGCGACAGCGGCAGCGGCAGGCCCAGCAACAGCGACAGGGACAAGCGGCCTCGCCGTCGGGATCATCGTCGGCGGCGGCTGCGGGCACCACCAGCACGTCGCGGCCGTCGACGCCCAACTCGGCCTTTGCGGCCGGCCTGGACAGCCTGCGGCACCGCACGCGGATGGCGGTGCGGTCGCCGCTGCGC
Source organism: Grosmannia serpens (assembly GCA_029299595.1). Classification (NCBI taxonomy): domain Eukaryota; kingdom Fungi; phylum Ascomycota; class Sordariomycetes; order Ophiostomatales; family Ophiostomataceae; genus Grosmannia; species Grosmannia serpens. The sequence goes on from JANSMH010000320.1 coordinate 11,778, forward strand.
GCGCTGAGTCCGGACGCGGGCGACGAGGAGGCGGGGGGGGGGGCAGACAGACACACGGCCGCGTCCTCCTCGTCGCGTCACGGCCGGGCCACGGCGCTGTCGCCGTCGCGCTTTGCGCCCGGCCGCGAGGGCGTGGAGGCGCTGCTGCAGGGCGCGGCCAAGGGCGCCAAGGGCGTGATGGAGCGCGGCGAGAAGCTGGGCATCAACCGGGCGGTGCGGGATGCCGTCGGCGAGATCCGGCGCAACATGATGCAGGGCCTGCAGGAGGCCCGACAGGCGACCAAGGCGGGAGGAGGAGGAGGGGGGGGAAGCTCAAACGGCGGCCTGCTCGGGGCGTCGTCGTTCCTGCACGTGCGCGGGAGGACGGGAGGCAGTGCAGGCGGCGGCGGCGGCGGCGGGACGGATGCGACGGCCCAGGTGCTGCAGGTGCTGGCAGAGATGGAGCGGATGGAGCAGCGGAACCGACAGCTGGCGGCGATGCTGGACGAGACGGTCGAGGCGCTGCGGTCGCTGGTGGCCGAGGAGACGGGCGGCGAGGGGGGTGGCGGCGACGACGGTGAGGACGGTGGCGGCGACGACGGCGAGACTATCCGGCGACGGCGGCTGGACGTCGTCGAGCTGGCCGCGGCCAAGGTGCAGTTTGTCAAGGTGCATCTCGAGGACAACAGTCTGGTTTTGCCGCTGGACGAGCTGTCAGAGGAGGAGGAGAGGGTGGACGATGAGAAGGAGAAGGAGAAGGAGAAGGAGGAGAAGGTGGAAAAGATAGAGAAGGCGGACAAGGAGAGGGTGGAGAAGATGGAGAAGGCGGACAAGGAGAAGACGGACAAGGAGAAGACGGACAAGGAGAAGACGGACAAGGAAAAGACGGACAAGATAGAGAAGGCCGGCAGGGAAAAGGCCGACAGGGAAAAGGCCGACAAGACGGACAGGGAAAACGCAGTCGACGGCTGGCCCTCACCAGCTGCTCCCGCGGACAAAGGAGCGCCATCCCGACAGCAGCCACAAGAACTCGGCTCGTCCACTCCGGCGTCCGCTCTGTCCGGTCCGGCCACCACTTCGGCCTCTGCTCCGGCCTCCTCGGCCTCTACGCCCCACACAATCCCCAGCCGCGCGACCCTGGCCCAGTCGTCCTTTGCCTGGATGCTGGAGCCCGAAGACACGCCCGACAGCCGAGGCGCTGCGGCGGCTGCGGCGGCGGCTGCCGACGTCGGCCCCGACGGCAGCAGCACGGCGGCCAAGAAGCGGACGTCACGTGCCAGCCCGGCCGGCCGCGGCCGCCACGCCTTTCTCTTTGGCGACGTCGTGGGCGCGTCGCCGCTGGGCGGCGGCGACGGCAGCGGCGACGGCGGCGGCGGTGGCCACCGCATGGACAGCGACCCGCTGATGGGCGGCGGCAGCAGCGGCGGCAGCGCGACGACGGCCGGCGGACGGAAGCGGTCGTCCGTCACGGCCGACGAAGTGTTTGGGCTGGAGCCGCTGCTGCGACGTCCGGTGCCCAAGAACGAGTGATGCGTGACGGGAGACTAATGGGAGAGGATTTCGCATCGGATTTGCATGTAGCTCAGCTCATCTACATAATGACAGTGACAGACTCAATATAGACAGTGCCGTTCGCCAGAGCAGCTCGAGCAGGAGTATTCATACATCTCCTTCCACGCAACTTCTGGGAAACTAATGATAGGAAATAGAGCAAAGAACCCTCCGAAGAATGTGCGCCGGTTCGCCAATCTAATGTGGGCAAAATACATAGCAGATCAGACAGATGTGAGGGAAAAAGCCAAGCCAAGCCATAATGACGCATATGTCTGCGCCGAGTTCGTGTGCGTTATGTTCGCGTGCAATTCGTAATGAGCGAGATATGTGAGGAGGACGGAACGAGGACCAGCCTAATCGGCGGGGAGGGGGGAGAGGGTGACAGAGGGTGAGATAGAGAGGGTGAGAAAGAGGGATAGAGAGAGGGAGAGAGAGGGAGAGAGAGAGAGGGAGAGAGATAGAGGGTGAGGGGGTGAGAGAGGGAGAGAGAGAGAGAGGGAGAGAGGGTGAGATAGAGAGGGTTAACCAAACGACCTCTCACAGAGAGACAAAGACATCAAGGTCAACGACCTCAGAGACAAGGACATCAAGACCAACGACATCACATAATGGCACAGGCTGTCGTGCGCGCCCGTCGCCGTCCGACGCCGATGCCGGTGCCGCCCACGCCGACAACATGGGCACCGACGCCGTCGCCGAGGCCGCCAATGCCGGCTCCGACCTCGGCTTCGGTTGCGTGCACCTGTTGCGCCTCGCGCGCCCGTCGTCGCCGCCGTCGGCCGCCGGCCCCGCCCGCGCCGGCCTCCTCGTTGGCCTGCATGTAGTCGCCCCATTTGCGCTCCAGCCGGGCGGCCGCCACGTAGTTGCCACGCAACACGCGCTTCGTGTGCTCGTCGACCGTCATCTGCCAGCCGTAGAAGCACTTGAGCATGATGATCTCGGTGCGGATCGCCGGAGGCTGGCGTTGTGCCGGCTTCTGGTCCTGCTGGTCCTGGTGGTCCTGGTCATGCTGCTGCTGCTGCTGGTCGTCCTTCTGGTCTTGTTGGTCCCGCTGCTGCTCCTTCTGCAGCTGCGGCACCAGGACCTCGGCGTTGCGAGACAACACCTCACGCACGCCGGTCCAGGTCACGTTGGGACAGTCGTAGATGGTCAGGCTGAGGCCCGGCCGCGGACGCGAGGAGGCCCCCGGGCCGTGGCCGCTGCGGCGTGCGCGGACCATGTCGACCGCCTCGGCCAGGACCAGATCGGAGATGTGGGTGTTGTCCATGTCGACGCTGCGCAGAGCCCTGCAGGCGCGGATGACGGGCAGCACGCCGGCGTCGCCCAGGCCCTCGCAGTAGCCGATGGACAGGTGCGTCAGGCTGCCGGCAGCACAGGGCGCGCGAGCCAGATGGCCCGACAGCAGCGCGTTGGTCAGCCTGCTCAGGTCCTCGAGGTCGAGGTAGGCCAGCCGCGGCGTCGAGGCCAGGACGGGCAGGAGGGCGTCGTCGGTCAGGGCCGTGCAGCCGGCCAGCACGAGCCCCTCGAGGTCGGGCACGCAGTAGCCGAGCGCGGCGACGCCGCGGTTGGTCAGCCGTCGGCAGCGGCTCAGGTCGAGGTGGCGCAGGCGACGCGGCGGCACGTTGGGCCGGTCGGTCAGCAGGTCCATCTCCGGGTCGGTGCCGTGCAGCATCGTGGTCAGGGCCACGTCCGTGAGGTCCTGGCAGCCGCTCAGCACGAGCCGCTCGAGCCGGTTCGTGCGGAAGAGCGCCTGGGCCAGCAGCAGGTTGTCGAGGCCGCGGACCTCGCCGATGCGCAGGTCGCGCAGCCCGTGGCAGCTCGCGACAATGGGCACGAGCATGTCGGCCGTCACGTTCTTGCACCACGACAGGTTCAGCACCTCCAGCTGCGTGCAGCTCTGCGAGACGGTGATGCACGTGCTCAGATTCACGCAGCCCAGGCCCGTCAGGTTGACGTGGGCCAGCTTCCGGTTCTGGCTCAGCAGCGTCTCCAGGTTGTGGAAGTTGATGCGCGAGCCCTCCAGCGTGGCCCGCACCAGGTTCGTGCAGGCCTGGGACAGGGCCTTGCCCTCGTCGAAGCCCTTGACCTGGATGCAGCCGCGCAGGTTCAGGTCCCGGACAAACGGCCCGGCCCTGGCAATGATGTTGCTGAGCGACCGCACGGGGATGTCCTGGTAGAACTCGGAGGCGTCGAAGCGGGTCCAGAGCTGGCCGTCGAGGCAGACCCGGCGGAACTCGTGGTTGACGCCCGACAGGCGGACGAGCTCCTTGGGCTTGAGGAAGCCAAAGATGTGCACCTTGATCTCGTGCGGCACGTCCTTCCACAGGTGGAAAAAGTTCTTTTTGGGGCGCAGCGCCAGCCGCGCAATCTCGGCCGGCAGCGGCACCGTGCCCAGGCCGGCAGCAGCCAGGTCGACCTTGCGGATGGCGTTGGGGGCATTGGCCTGGGCGCCCAGGGTGGGCGACGATGCCGGCGGGGAGCAGAGGGATGTCGACGAGGCGGGCGAGGCGAGCGGAGAAAAAGCAAAGCCGGAGCCGCCGCCCGCACTGGACGGCGGAGGGCTGAAGGGCGAGTATGTCGATGCCAGACTGACACAGGAGAGGCTGGCTCCAGAGCGGGTGTAGGGCGTGCTGGCCGAGCGAGCGCGGCCCGACTGGGCAAGGCTGGGCGACGAGGCCATACGCGAGAGTCCCCGGAGAAAGCGGTCGCGGCCCTTGTGCTTGGGCCGCATGTCCGCGAGGCCGTCGGGCTGTTCCTGGTCGAGTCGAGGCTGTGTTGGCACCTCCGTGATGACGATCTCGGGCTGCTGGAGGTGGCCAGCCGGCAGGGCTGAGATGGTCACCGGGCCATCGGATCGTTGGTGTGTAGCCATGGCCGGGACGAGATGCAGAGCGGCAGCGCAAAGGGACAGAAGGAAAACGAGCGGTGGAGGAGGGTGGCAGTCAGGAACGAGACAGCAGTACCTTTTTTTTTGGCCTCCCCCTTTCTTTCAGCGTGAGGGAAGCGTCAGCTGGGTGGCGTTGTCTGGGGTGGAAAACGGTGGGGCGGTCTAGATGGCGTGGACGAACGAAAGACACCGGTGCAGGAGGCGGTGCTTGTTACATGGCCATGACTGCGAATACGAAGACGCAGGAGGACGACAGCAGGAGATGTTCCTTGCGAGAGGCGAGCGGTTTCGATGGGGAATGATATGGCCGATAAGGGGGGAGGCGAAGTATGGGGAGGATGGGGATGGGGGATGGGGAGATGGGAGAGGAGAGGGGAGACGTAAAGGGAGACACGGGAGAGAAACGGAGGAGAGGCAGAGATGAGGCAGAGGCAGAGATGAAGCAGAGGCAGAGACGAAAAAGACAAGGAGACAAAGACGGGAAAATACGACGGGAGAGGCAGAAGATACGCGAGGAAGGAGCAGAGGCCAAAAGCGGCAGAAACGAGGAATAACTCGCAGAACGATGCAGAGGACGACAGCCACGCCACGGCGCTGTTATAGCGCACGCGCTGCTGCTGGATAGCGCCGGCAGCAGCAGCAGTACCCCGCTTTCGTGCTGGGCCACAGCTGGAGCGACGGTCCTCGTGCCCCGCTCTTATCGCCTTGGAGGGCGGCAGATGCTGGCCAGCTGCTGGAAGCAGCAGGCGGTGTGCGCGCGGCCAGGCTTATCGCCACGGCGGGCTAGGGGGAACGAGCTAGGCGTGTCCGGCCGCCCTTGTTATCGCCGGTGTGGCGCTCGTTCGGCTGCTGCAGTCTGCCGGTCTGGGACGAGGCTGTCCCGTTGTCCGAGACAGTGGAGTGGGCCGAGACGGGGCGCTGATTGGCCGGGCAGCCCGGCAGGTGACCTTGGGGGGGAGAGCCCCAGATACGCGTATCGCGCATCGCAGCCGTTTTTGACGGGCGAACTCGTCCGCAAAGGGAACCCAACCCCATGCTGCACCGGCTGACCTGCATGGACCTCTCTCTGTCCGCATATGCAGCCTCCCTCCTGTCCGTGCCACCAGGGCGCGCACGCTGCGGCGAGAGGGGGGGGGCGTGGCAGCGGAGGACGACAGGGCCGCCCGCCGCCTGTCAGAGCTGTCTGTGCAGCCTGTGCAGCCTGTGGCAGTCTGTGCAAGCACGGCCATGCTGGTACTCGTATGCTCGTAAGATGCGAGCTGGTTCCAGGCGGCCCCGGGTCGTCTGGTCTCTTGTGTCCCCTAGCCAGAGCGCCCGGCTGACCGCACCACTTCCCAGGCCATGTGACCACTACTCGTACGCGTTGCCAGAAGTGGGGGGGGGAATGAGCTGCCAGGCGGTGAGCTTACTCCGTAAGCAGGCTGCAGAGACGACTGGTATGCCGAGCATATCGTGAATCACTGCCGAGCACAGAGCATCCTCATGTGAATACATATCTTACTACGAGTTAACTCGTATGTGTACATAGTAGCAGAATGCCCCACCTGCTCGGGTCTAGCTTCCCGCCCAGAGCTCAGCGCGCGGAAGGAGAGAACCGTCGGCAACAAGCTGCGGCCACGGGGACCTGGCGAGTGGGCATCGCGCCCGTCCATCGCTTTTGCCCTCGCCTCCTAGCCCTCGCCCTTTGCCGTCCGTCCTCTCTTCCTCCCCATGCATCACACCACGGGCGGCGCTGTCACCGTCTATTCGTCCAGCTCCATCGGTGCCTGAAAATGGAGCTGTCGCATCTGCACGGCCGGCCACGCTCGATTGAAAGACGCCTGGTCGTGCCTGCCTGCCTTTCCCAACGCCTTGCTTCCCTGTCGACTGCAGCTTCCTGAATGGCTCATGTACTGACCTCTCGGCTGACTGGCCACTGTGCACTTGCCCGTAAGCTACTTTCCTGTTTCTCGTAGGCATGCCCTCTCTCCCTCTCTCTCTCCCTCCCTCTCTCTCCCTCTCTCTCTGTACGTTGTAGTGCTGTCTCTCCCTGTTGCGTCCCGCTTTTTCCGGCACCCTCTATAAAGCGCGCCCGTCTCGCAAGCCCCCGCCCTAAACACCCCCCAAGGCGACACTTTTTTCCTTTCGCCGAGCCCGCCGCATCACCTTTGCCTGCTTTTTTCTGCCTCTTTTTCGAATTATCCTCACATCGCTTTGGCTGCATCCCGCCCACAACCCTCGCTTTCCGCACAACCACGCCTCGCCGTCCTTTTCTTCTTCTTTTTCCTTTTCGTGTCCTTGCCGCTCAGCCTTTGTTTTCTTCTTGCCGTATAGCCTTTTCGTTCCCGTCGCCTTCGGCCGGATACCTGTTCTTCCCCTCCTCAGCTAATTCACCTCTCCATCAACCCGCCCGACTCGACCGGCTCGACCGACTCGACCGACTCGAAACACTCTCCCTTTCCGCACCCAACAGAACACAGCAGGACTCCTCTCTACCGACCGCACTGAGACTCCCCCCCCCACACCACGGACGCTGCTCGCATCCAGGCGTAGCCCGGCGACGACAGAGAGACAGGGCGATCTTCCCTCATAGACTTCGCTCTATCAAGTATGCTCCATATTTACGAGGAGGATCCGGAGACCGGTACGAGCCCCCCCCCCCGCCCCCGCCCTCCTCTCCATTCTTGCTCACACCCTCTGCCAGATGCCAACGAATATCGCGATGGGACAGAACAAGCTCGTCGGCTCAGCCGTGCCAGCTCACATCAGCTCAGCCTGCCGCTGCGCATACCAAAGAACCGCAGCACCGGCAATCTCGCCCTGCCCCTCGATACCCCGGACAAGGCTCGCTTCCGACTCTCCTTTGATGCCGGCGTGGCTGCTGCCGAATACGACGCCATGGCCCGGTACGCCTCCCATGCCGCCTGCTCCCTCCCCCCTTTTCCGTCTTCCCTGCTGACCTCTCCCAGCTCTCCCATCATAACCGACCACGATCACGGCCTGGGCCGCTCCGGCCTTCGTCGTATCCGCCAGCACGTCCCCATGCGAGCGCCCACTCTCCCGTCCGACGTCTCGTCCCGCAACTCGTCCATTGGCCTGCCTCGCTCCGCCTCCATGACCACCATGCTTCAGCACTCGCGCACCATCTCCCCGGTACCTGCCTCCCCGGCCTTTACCGAAGACCTGGCCCGCTTCTCCTCCGAGTCCCTGCACTCCTTTAGCTTTGCTCACCAGTCCGAGGAGCTGCTTCACAACCGCCAAAACATCCTCAAGCGCTCCGCCGAGTTCATGCAGGACCGCATGGGCTGGCCGGCCACTGCCAGTGCCGGCCTGGCCAGCGCCCAGGCCCGCGCTTCTGGCGACCTCGAGACCCAGCACGTGCTCGACCTCCTGGCGCGTGCCCAGCTTGTCGGCGCCGGCAACCTGGCCAATTCCGACCCAGACATGATCACCGGGCCCCTGAGCGGGCCGGCCTCGCTAACCAACGAGAACATCTTTGACAAGAGCTTCTTTCCCCGGACCGCCAGCCCGGAGCAGCTGTCCGAGACGGCTCCCAACTCCGCCCTGCCATCCCCGATGCTCGCGAGGACCATGACCTTTCCGGACGATTCTGTCTCTCCATTGCAGGGCAGCCCGGCCGCCACGCCCAGCATCGGTGGCGACTTTCTGACTGCTGCAAACCAGAACCCTGCCGTGGCGGCCTCGGACTCGGCCGAGTCTTCGCGGACGCCGACGAACGAGAGCGGCACCACGCAGAGAACGTCCCCGCCCGCCTCTCGCCGCCCAAGCCTCCTCCTCAGGCGGTCCATGACGGACATTGCCCAGGTTGCTGTGCAGCAGAAGCTGATGGACACGCTGGCCCGGCCATTTCTTCCCGGCTCGGCGGAAGCACAAGCACTCGCAAGCTATGGCGCGCTGGCAGCTCCTGGCGATGAATTTGCAGCCTCGTCCTACGCCGCTCTCCAGCCATTAGCCTCTCCGACGATCATGCCGGGCAACCTGGGGTCGGCGGTCCATTCACACACGTCACGCTGGGTGCCCGCGGCGCAGGCCATCTTCACGACCGAGTCAAAACCGCCATGGACGATCATCGCCGCCAACGATCTTGCCTGCCTCGTGTTCGGAGTGACAAAGGCAGAGGTTCGCAAGATGGGCATTCTCGAAGTCGTCCAGGAGGAGCGGCGAGCCTGGCTTGAAAAGAAGCTCCTTCACGCCGATCCGGACGGAGACGACACCGGCCCCGAGTACGAGCCCGAGAGCCGGAGCCGGCCGATCCCCCCCCGACGGTCGTCAGCCAGCTCCTCGATGAGCATAGTCGGACCACGTTCGGGCGGCATCACCGCGAAGCTCCTGAGCAAGCCAAACTCCCGAACACAAACACCGCCCGGCAGCCAGCACCGGCTGTTGTCCGTGCAGACCAAGGAGCAGCAGCGGCTCCAGCAGGCTCGCCGTGCAAATACCATCCATGGCGGCGACGATGCAAAGCCGGCCAAGCCGGCCGGTGGCGGTCACCACCACCACACCAACTCGCGGGGCGTTCTCCTCTGCGGCGACGTGGTGCCCATCCAGAAGCGCAACGGGGCCACCGGCTCGGCCAGTCTCTGGGTGAAGGAGAAGCGCGTCGGCCTGATCTGGGTCCTCGAGGAGATCCACGAGGACGTGGCCACCGTCACCGTCGACGAGGACGGCTATGTCGCCGATATCACGGGGGCCCTCGGCTCGATCTGGGGCGACGAGACGCTGCAGCCAGGCATCGACGTTGGCAGCCTGCTTCCACGCATCCCGCGCCTGGGTATCGACGCATGGTCTGGCCCCGTCGACTTTGCCGAGGTGATGAAGCGAAAGTACTATACCTGCCGCAACTGCGACCGCATCAACATCCCGGCCACGGTCGAGCGCGTGCCCGGCCGACCGGCGCTGCGCATCTCCAGCTTCCCCCACATTGCGGGCATCATTGTGGTGTCGACCAAGACGCTGGCCATCCGAAGTTCCAATTCCGTCTTTGCCGGTGCCCTGTTTGGCTACGAGATGCTCAACGGCCACCCCATCAACCAGCTGATCCCCGACTTCGACAAGATCCTGCAGATCCTCATCGACGTGGACGACATCCGCATGGTCGACGGCATGGTGGTCCCAGAGCACAGCTTCCGAAAGGCGGCAGCCTTCCTGGCCCTTCGCGAAAGACGGCCCGATTCGGCCACGGCCTTTTTGCGCCCCGAGGGCCTGCCGGCCCACCACCGCGACGGCTCCGAGCTGCGGATCGACGTGCAGATGCGGGTCGTCAAGAGCGAAAAGCAGACGAGGATCCACGAGGAGACCGTCATGGAGGAAGACGAGGACGGCGACGAGGACGAGTCTGTTACCGCGTCGTCGTCCCTGACGGGCGACTCCGGCCAGACCTCCTTCACCGTGTCCCAGTCCGAGATGGTGTACGCCCTGTGGATCACATACTCGCGACACCTGCATGCGACACGGCAGAACCTGGGCATCGCCTCGCCCCTGCTGTCGGGCTTTGCCACGCCGCTGCACCAGCCGTCGCCCGGGCAGACGCCGAACCACTCGCCGGCCGAGATGTCGCCCCAGCCGACGGTTGGCCGCGGCCTGCCGCTGTTGCCACAGGCCCGAGGCGAGCGGAACTCGGTGGCGCAGGTGCTCACGCGCCAGCTGGAGGACGTGGCGCGGAGCACGGCCAGGGAGAGCGGGCTATCAGGCGCGATGTCGCCGCGGGGAGCGACACCCAAGGCTCTGTCCGGAGTGGCGGCGACGACGGCGATGTCGTCTCTGACGGGCGAACTGGCAAAAGCGGCAGCTGGCCAGCCGCCTGCCAATGCGGCCACGGCCGTTCCCGCCGCGACTGCGGCTTCTTCTGCTGCTGCTGCTGCTGCTGCTGCTGCCACGACGGACCTCTCGGCAACAGCGCCACACAAGAAGACGATTGACGACTTTACCATTGTCGAGGAGATGGGACAGGGCGCGTACGGACAGGTGAAGCTGGCCAAGTACAAGGCGACGGGAAAGAAGGTGATCATCAAGTACGTGACGAAGCGGCGGATCCTGGTGGACACCTGGACGCGCGACCGGCGGCTGGGCACAGTGCCGCTGGAGATCCACGTGCTGGACTACCTGCGACGGGACGGGCTGCGGCACCCCAACATTGTGGAGATGGAGGACTTTTTCGAGGACGACGTGAACTACTACATTGAGATGGTGCCCCACGGGCTGCCGGGCATGGACCTGTTCGACTACATCGAGCTGCGGCGCAACATGGAGGAAACGGAGTGCCAGAACATCTTCGTGCAGGTGGCGCAGGCGATCCACCATCTGCACACAAAGGCAATGGTGGTGCACCGGGACATCAAGGACGAGAACGTGGTGCTGGACGGGGACGGCCACATTCGGCTGATCGACTTTGGCAGCGCGGCATACATCAAGAGCGGGCCGTTTGACGTGTTTGTGGGGACGATTGGTGAGTCTATTGTGTCTGCGTCTGATTTCCCCATTCCCCTCTCCCTGTCCGCGTCCACTGACCGACCGTACAGACTATGCCGCTCCGGAAGTGCTTGCCGGCCGGCCGTACGGCGGCAAGGAACAGGACGTGTGGGCGCTGGGGATCCTGCTGTACACGATCATCTACAAGGAGAATCCCTTTTACAGCATTGACGAGATCATGGACCGCGACTTGCGCGTGCCATATACGATCAGCGACGAGAGCATTGACCTGATCCGGTGCATGCTGAACCGGGACGTGGCACAGCGGTACACCATTGGCCAAGTGCTGGATCATCCGTGGTGCCATGTTGCTGACTAAGGAACGAGAGCCGAGGAACAGGTGGTCGAGGCACGCACGGAGAATAGAAGCCTGGGAGGCATCCAAGCACACACACAAAAAAAAAAAAAAGAGAGGGATGTCTGGCTTGCACCCCTCGCGGAGGCTTTTCGTTTCATTTCTGGCCTTTCTTTGATCTCCGTTTTGTTTTTCTTCTGACAGATACCCCCAAGACTCTCTCTCTCTCCTGCTATGGAGACACCATCTCGAGCTTTTTACTTTCTGGTTTGGTTTTCATTATATTATGACAGCAATGAGTCGGCTCAGGCCTTTGCGTATGTAACAGGTATAGGAAAAGGAAGGGGAAGGAACCAACCCCTTGTCACGTGGGGACCCCGGGTACATATGCATGCTGGCAGCCCTTTGGGACGAGGGCCAGGACAACAGAATCAGGACTGCATGGCTACAACGTTCAATATTGTCAAGACAGAATACGTCAATAAGACAGCTATCATAAAAGAAGCTATTATGGCTGATGAAATAAAGGAAAATCAGAAACCGACCCCGTGACTAAGCGTCTCCTCCGCAATAGTGATGTATCGTACATTAAATCCTTGGCCCCTCTGCGCTCTTTCCTAAGACGAAAAGCAAAAAAAAAAAAGAAGAGATAGAACCAAAAAAAAAAAAGAAAAAGAAAAAGGCATTTACCCGCTTCAATCATACATGTTCTGTTGTTCTCGTCCCTCGGGGCGTGACCCAAAAAATCGACAAAAATAAGAGGCTGTCCTTGGTGCTGGCTGTCTGTCCTGTTGGCCCCAGAAAGGACGCTGATAAAGAGTGCTGGAGGCAAATCGGCATGGGGAATCATACTGTAAAGAAAAGCGTGGTTATGATACAAAAAGGTGTTGGTGTCAGCGCTGCGCGACGCGAGGCCAGCGGATGCGTATTTTTCTGGGATTGCGGCTTGTTTTCCGGCTCCCAGAGGGGCTTTTCATCCTGGCGGCTCGTCCTACTCCTTGTTGCGGATTAGGATGCCCGTCTCGGGGTCATCGCTGCCGGGGTGCCAGGCAGGAAGGCCACGTTGCGCGCGCTGCATGTTGCGGTCGTAGGCTGGAGGGGCGATTAGCAGGGACGTCGGGGATGGACGGGATACGAGCGAGAAGGAAAGGCTTACCTCGCTGCTGGGCCAGGGCCTTGTCCTCGGCCGTGACAAACCAGTAGTCGTAGTGGGCCACCCGCTCGGGGAAGTAGAGCACCAGATGGACGCGGGCGTCGTCCGAAGCCTTTCCGGTGGCCGCAGAGGCTGAGGTGTTGCCGCTGCCGCTGCCGCTGCCGCTGGTGCTGCTGGCATTGGATCCAGCCATGCCAGCACCGCTGTTGAGGCGACGCATCTTCTTGCGGCTCTTGTCGTCGCGCACCATGACCTCGGTGAAGATCTGCTTGCCGGTCTGCTCGTCAAAGACGAGCCGGCCGTCGTCGCCGAGCAGGGGCAGGGCCAGCCGCTGGCGGTAGTAGGACGCCTGCAGGCCGGGCGTTGTGCGCTCTGGCCGCGGCCGGTAGCGGTCCATGACGGCCTTGGCGTCCGGGGTGCCGGCCGGACTGCCGAGGGCGGCAGCATTGGCACCGCCGGCGCCGCTCATCCTCAGGTAGTCCATCTCGGCATACTGGCGCAGGCGCGGAAGGGCGGCGTTGAACGAGGCCGTCACGTCGTCCCAGGCGCGGTTCTTGGTGCATCGCTGGTACATGATAAAGTCCAGCTCGGCCGTCTCGTACTTGACGTTGCAGTGCGGCCGCGGAACCGACGCAGCAGCACCGTCGCTCGACTTCTTTCCCGCGGACGACCCTCCGGTGCGGCTGGGTTGCCGCTCCTTCTTGCCACCGTCGACAACGATGTGATGGCTGTGGTGGCCGCTGGGGGTCGACAGGGGCGAGACGGGCGTCAGAGGCCCTCGAGGAAGGCCGGCAGGAGGGAGTGTCACCACGGTCGTGGCGATGTTGTCGGTTGGGCGAAGGGCAATAGAGGAAGCGGGAGTCGGCGCGGAAGCGGCAAAAGCCTCGTGAGACAGAGGCGGGAGGAGAAGGTGCTGTTGGTGCTGTTGGTGTTGTTGGTTGTGTTGTTGGTTGTGTTGTTGTTGGCAGTGTTGAAATTGGTAATGAAAGGCAGGCTGATGGAACAGAGGGGCCGTCTGCTGAGGCTGCTGCTGTTGCTGATGCTTCTGCTGCTGCTGCTGTTTCATAGCCGCAGCATAGGTAGGCGGAGGCGAGGCTGCGTGGCCGGTGTGGAAGCAGTATTCAGTCCGCTGGCCGGCGTCGGTAGGAGACTGAGGCGGCGACGGCATGCCGCGGTCGGCCGTGGAAGGGCGGTTCTCCGGGAAGGAGGAAGAGCAGAAGTAGCTCTGCTCATACGTGGAGAAGGGACGTTGTTGCTGCTGAACGCCGGAGACGGTGGCGACTGGAGACGCCGTCCTCTGCTCGCCGGCCATCTTCTGCTCGGCTGTGGTGTAGGCCGGAGGAGGCAGAGCTGCGGGAGAGACGCCGCGCGAGTGCAGCGAGTAGGGAGACATGGGGAAGGGGGTCTTGCACGTCTTGGGAGCCTCGACGGCGCCGGACGCAGGCGTCCAGTGGCCAGAGACTGGTTCCGTCGAGAAGGACGAGCGAACACTGCTGCCGCCCGAAGACAGCTCTGGTGTTGGCGGGTAGGTCGAGTCGGTGTCGCCGTCCACGTTGCCGTCAATGTCCATGCCATCCATGTCGTCCGTGTCGTCGCCGTGGACGATGTCGACCGTGCTGATGCCGCGGCTCTTCTGCGACTCAGAGTGCCAGCTCTGCAGCATAATGTTCGTCTGCCGCATGCTGGGCAGGGCCACGTCGCAGACTTTGACGCTGTCGCCGCCTGATTTTGTTAGGACGAGGAAATGAGAGAGAGAGAGAGAGGCGGGGGCAACTCACTGATGGCGAGGGCAGACCGCGGAGACATGGGAGGTGAGCCGGTGGCGTCCTGGATGCCGGGGCACGACGGCTCCTGCGGCTTGCCGTCCAGGACGCCACTGTAGTAGAGGGTGGCCAGGATGTCGGCGGCCGACCGGTCGTCCTCGTCAAAGTAGCGGCCAAAGATGTAGTGCCGTCCGGCGGTGTTGCCGGCCTGCGGGAGGGAGTGCGTCTGCGCGTGCGTCTCGGCCGTCGGCGTCTGCGGCTGGTCGCACGTCGAGGCGGGCGAGGCAGCAGAGCCGGCAATCTCGTCTTGCTGCTGCTTCTGCTGCTGCTTCTCGCTGGCCTGGCGGCGTTCGTTCTTGGCCTTCTTGCTGGCGGCCAACAGGGCGGCAGACTTGGACTTGCGGGTCTTCAGAGGGCCGAGCATCTGCATCTTATGACGTCGTCGGAGGCTGTGGCGCAGGCCAATAGCAGCGGTAGTCTTCATGGCCATGGCTGGAATGCGAGAAATGCACGAGGCAATATAAAACAAGAATGACAGCGGCAATAATTGGCAAAACAATAAGACCGTTACCAAGGGATGAGCTCAGCCGACTCGGGAAAGGAGCAGCAGGTTATCGAGGACTGGAGGCAGAGCGGGAACGAAGTCGAGGGAGAAAGCAAAGGAAAAGGACGCCGCGAAACACACGTTGGACGTTGAAGCACGTTGGTGCTTTTTTTTTACGCAACGTGGAAAGTGGAGTGCAGAACACTGAAGGGAGAGCAACGGGGAGAGCAAGAGGAGACAGAGGATGATCCAGGGAGGAAAGCAAAGGGGGAAAAAACAAAAACAAAAACAACCATGAGAGACAGGAAGACAAGCGATGGAGAGAAGAGGGGGAGCAAAGGGAGAGGCGGACTTGAAGAATATAAATTACAGACAAGACGATGTGGACTCGCCAGGAACGAGACGGGCGAGGCGAGCAGCCACCAAGAAGAGCGACATCCAGAGCACGGAAGCATAGTGCGTGCGTAGGGAATGGGTCCTTGGTGGTCGTAGCTCGCAGAACGAGCCGGGGGGTCAGGCAGGCAGGGGCGGATCGGATGGAGCAGATCGACAGGCAGAAAAGCGAGTGGACGCGACTGGAAGCCGCAGATTAGGATAAGCGAGGGAACGGGTAAAACGAGAGACTGAAAAAGACTGGAAAATACGGG